>CAXAQZ010001163.1:10000-17558 GCA_963971145.1 Sussaba pulchella | reverse complement strand
ATTTTAAACATGATAAGTCATCATTTATATATATATTTGATTTTACCAAAATTTTTCCGAATCTAATTGCTCAAAAAACAAAAAAAAATAATTACCGTCTATTTCAAATTTTTAATGATTCAATTTATGCGAAAAAGATAGAATCTTATATAAACAGTATGGAAAGTAAGATTGATAAAGTCGACTATATTAATTTATCGAATAACGATGAATAAAATTTGACGCGTAGACCGATCGCTCGTTTATAAAATTCTAAAAATTCAAAAATTCTTGTTAAACGTGAACAACGTTATGAATTGTAATTGAATCGAAAAAGTTTGTTTTGACAATAAAAACCGATCAACGATAAGTGAATTTTGAATCCACACGTAGACCGATCGCATGTACATTGAGTTGACGCGTAGACCGACCGCACTCGAAAATAATCCACGCGTAGACCGACCGCGACCGGAGTTGTTCGACGCGTAGACCGATCGCATGTACATTGAGTTGACGCGTAGACCGACCGCACTCGGGAATAATCCACGCGTAGACCGACCGCGACCAGAGTTGTTCGACGCGTAGACCGATCGCTTTCTCGAAAAGTAAAAAAACATAACTTTCTTCTTATCGCATTAACGTAACAATCAATATCGAAACGTGGTTAAAAAGTTTTTTTAAAAATTATTTTTTCATCGAAATGAAATAAATAAACCTTCATTTTTCGACCGTAGATCGACCGCTTTTTCTTAAAACCAAACAAAAAAAAAAAAAAATTCGTTTGTAAAATAATAAGAACATTAAAATTATTCCAGGCGTAGACCGATCGGTTTTTCTGAAATTCGAAAAAAAAAAAAATTTCTTTCATGAAACGCGAAAACCATTTTGACCTAAAATTTATTCTAATAAATTAATGAAAAAAAATTGGTATCGAAAAACGAAAGAGGATTTTAAAATCCACACGTAGACCGATCGCATGTACATTGAGTTTACGCGTAGACCGACCGCACTCGGGAATAATCCACGCGTAGACCGACCGCGACCAGAGTTGTTCGACGCGTAGACCGATCGCATGTACATTGGGTTGACGCGTAGACCGATCGCCCTCGGAAATAATCCACTCGTAGACCGACCGCGACCAGAGTTGTTCGACGCGTAGACCGATCGCATTCTCGAAAAGTAAAAGAACATAACTTTCTTCTTATCGCATTAACGTAACGATCAATATCAAAACGTGCTTAAAAATTTTTTTTTTTAAATTATTTTTCCATCGGAATGAAATGAATAAACCTTAAATTTTTACCCGTAGATCGACCTTTTTTTCTTGAACCCAAAAAAAAAAAAAAAAATTCGGTTGTAAAATAATAAGAACATTAAAATGATTCCAGGCGTAGACCGATCGGTTTTTTTGAAATTCGAAAATGAAGAAAAAAATTTTTCATGAAACGCGAAAAAAAATTTGACCTAAAATTTATTCTAATGAATTGATGAAAAAAATTGATATCGAAAAACGAAAGAGGAATTTAAAATCCACACGTAGACCGATTGCATGTATATTAAGTTGACGCGTAGACCGACCGCACTCGGAAATAATCCACGCGTAGACCGACCGCGACCAGAGTTGTTCGACGCGTAGACCGATCGCATGTACATTGAGTTGACGCGTAGACCGATCGCACTCGGGAATAATCCACGCGTAGACCGACCGCGACCAGAGTTGTTCGACGCGTAGACCGATCGCTTTCTCGAAAAGTAAAAAAACATAACTTTCTTCTTATCGCACTAACGTAACAATCAATATCAAAACGTGGTTAAAAAATTTTTTTTCAAATAATTTTTTCATCGAAATGAAATAAATAAACCTTCATTTTTCGACCGTAGATCGACCGCTTTTTCTTGAAACCAAAAAAAAAAAAAAAAAATTCGTTTGTAAAATAATAAGAACATTAAAATTATTCCAGGCGTAGACCGATCGGTTTTTCTGAAATTCGAAAAAAAAAAAAATTTCTTTCATGAAACGCGAAAACCACTTTGACCTAAAATTTATTCTAATAAATTGATGAAAAAAAATTGGTATCGAAAAACGAAAGAGGATTTTAAAATCCACACGTAGACCGATCGCATGTACATTGAGTTGACGCGTAGACCGACCGCACTCGGGAATAATCCACGCGTAGACCGACCGCGACCAGAGTTGTTCGACGCGTAGACCGATCGCATGTACATTGGGTTGACGCGTAGACCGATCGCCCTCGGAAATAATCCACGCGTAGACCGACCGCGACCAGAGGTGTTCGACGCGTAGACCGATCGCATTCTCGAAAAGTAAAAGAACATAACTTTCTTCTTATCGCATTAACGTAACGATCAATATCAAAACGTGCTTAAAAATTTTTTTTTTTAAATTATTTTTCCATCGGAATGAAATGAATAAACCTTAAATTTTTACCCGTGGATCGACCTTTTTTTCTTAAACCCAAAAAAAAAAAAAAAATTCGGTTGTAAAATAATAAGAACATTAAAATGATTCCAGGCGTAGACCGATCGGTTTTTTTGAAATTCGAAAATGAAGAAAAAAATTTTTCATGAAACGCGAAAAAAAATTTGACCTAAAATTTATTCTAATGAATTGATGAAAAAAATTGATATCGAAAAAGGAAAGAGGAATTTAAAATCCACACGTAGACCGATCGCATGTATATTGAGTTGACGCGTAGACCGACCGCACTCGGAAATAATCCACGCGTAGACCGACCGCGACCAGAGTTGTTCGACGCGTAGACCGATCGCATGTACATTGAGTTGACGCGTAGACCGATCGCACTCGGGAATAATCCACGCGTAGACCGACCGCGACCAGAGTTGTTCGACGCGTAGACCGATCGCTTTCTCGAAAAGTAAAAAAACATAACTTTCTTCTTATCGCATTAACGTGACAATCAATATCAAAACGTGGTTAAAAAATTTTTTTTCAAATAATTTTTTCATCGAAATGAAATAAATAAAACTTCATTTTTCGACCGTAGATCGACCGCTTTTTCTTGAAACCAAAAAAAAAAAAAAAAAAATTCGTTTGTAAAATAATAAGAACATTAAAATTATTCCAGGCGTAGACCGATCGGTTTTTCTGAAATTCGAAAAAAAAAAAAATTTTTTTCATGAAACGCGAAAACCATTTTGACCTAAAATTTATTCTAATAAATTGATGAAAAAAATTGGTATCGAAAAACGAAAGAGGATTTTAAAATCCACACGTAGACCGATCGCATGTACATTGAGTTTACGCGTAGACCGACCGCACTCGGGAATAATCCACGCGTAGACCGACCGCGACCAGGGTTGTTCGACGCGTAGACCGATCGCATGTACATTGGGTTGACGCGTAGACCGATCGCCCTCGGAAATAATCCACGCGTAGACCGACCGCGACCAGAGTTGTTCGACGCGTAGACCGATCGCATTCTCGAAAAGTAAAAGAACATAACTTTCTTCTTATCGCATTAACGCAACGATCAATATCAAAACGTGCTTAAAAATTTTTTTTTTAAAATTATTTTTCCATCGGAATAAAATGAATAAACCTTAAATTTTTACCCGTAGATCGACCTTTTTTTCTTGAACCCAAAAAAAAAAAAAAAAATTCGGTTGTAAAATAATAAGAACATTAAAATGATTCCAGGCGTAGACCGATCGGTTTTTTTGAAATTCGAAAATGAAGAAAAAAATTTTTCATGAAACGCGAAAAAAAATTTGACCTAAAATTTATTCTAATGAATTGATGAAAAAAATTGATATCGAAAAACGAAAGAGTAATTTGAAATCCACACGTAGACCGATCGCATGTATATTGAGTTGACGCGTAGACCGACCGCACTCGGAAATAATCCACGCGTAGACCGACCGCGACCAGAGTTGTTCGACGCGTAGACCGATCGCATGTACATTGAGTTGACGCGTAGACCGATCGCACTCGGGAATAATCCACGCGTAGACCGACCGCGACCAGAGTTGTTCGACGCGTAGACCGATCGCTTTCTCGAAAAGTAAAAAAACATAACTTTCTTCTTATCGCATTGACGTGACAATCAATATCAAAACGTGGTTAAAAAATTTTTTTTCAAATTATTTTTTCATCGAAATGAAATAAATAAACCTTCATTTTTCGACCGTAGATCGACCGCTTTTTCTTGAAACCAAAAAAAAAAAAAAAAAATTCGTTTGTAAAATAATAAGAACATTAAAATTATTCCAGGCGTAGACCGATCGGTTTTTCTGAAATTCGAAAATGAAGAAAAAAAATTTTCATGAAACGCGAAAAAAAATTTGACCTAAAATTTATTCTAATGGATTGATGAAAAAAATTGATATCGAAAAACGAAAGAGGAATTTAAAATCCACACGTAGACCGATCGCATGTACATTGAGTTGACGCGTAGACCGACCGCACTCGGGAATAATCCACGCGTAGACCGACCGCGACCAGAGTTGTTCGACGCGTAGACCGATCGCTTTCTCGAAAAGTAAAAAAACATAACTTTCTTCTTATCGCATTAACGTAACAATCAATATCTAAACGTGGTTAAAAAGTTTTTTTAAAAATTATTTTTTCATCGAAATGAAATAAATAAACCTTCATTTTTCGACCGTAGATCGACCGCTTTTTCTTGAAACCAAACAAAAAAAAAAAAAAATTCGTTTGTAAAATAATAAGAACATTAAAATTATTCCAGGCGTAGACCGATCGGTTTTTCTGAAATTCGAAAAAAAAAAAAATTTCTTTCATGAAACGCGAAAACCATTTTGACCTAAAATTTATTCTAATAAATTAATGAAAAAAAATTGGTATCGAAAAACGAAAGAGGATTTTAAAATCCACACGTAGACCGATCGCGTGTACATTGAGTTTACGCGTAGACCGACCGCACTCGGGAATAATCCACGCGTAGACCGACCGCGACCAGAGTTGTTCGACGCGTAGACCGATCGCATGTACATTGGGTTGACGCGTAGACCGATCGCCCTCGGAAATAATCCACTCGTAGACCGACCGCGACCAGAGTTGTTCGACGCGTAGACCGATCGCATTCTCGAAAAGTAAAAGAACATAACTTTCTTCTTATCGCATTAACGTAACGATCAATATCGAAACGTGCTTAAAAATTTTTTTTTTTTAATTATTTTTCCATCGGAATGAAATGAATAAACCTTAAATTTTTACCCGTAGATCGACCTTTTTTTCTTGAACCCAAAAAAAAAAAAAAAAATTCGGTTGTAAAATAATAAGAACATTAAAATGATTCCAGGCGTAGACCGATCGGTTTTTTTGAAATTCGAAAATGAAGAAAAAATTTTTTCATGAAACGCGAAAAAAAATTTGACCTAAAATTTATTCTAATGAATTGATGAAAAAAATTGATATCGAAAAACGAAAGAGGAATTTAAAATCCACACGTAGACCGATCGCATGTATATTGAGTTGACGCGTAGACCGACCGCACTCGGAAATAATCCACGCGTAGACCGACCGCGACCAGAGTTGTTCGACGCGTAAACCGATCGCATGTACATTGAGTTGACGCGTAGACCGATCGCACTCGGGAATAATCCACGCGTAGACCGACCGCGACCAGAGTTGTTCGACGCGTAGACCGATCGCTTTCTCGAAAAGTAAAAAAACATAACTTTCTTCTTATCGCATTAACGTAACAATCAATATCAAAACGTGGTTAAAAAATTTTTTTTCAAATTATTTTTTCATCGAAATGAAATAAATAAACCTTCATTTTTCGACCGTAGATCGACCGCTTTTTCTTGAAACCAAAGAAAAAAAAAAAAAATTCGTTTGTAAAATAATAAGAACATTAAAATTATTCCAGGCGTAGACCGATCGGTTTTTCTGAAATTCGAAAAAAAAAAAAATTTCTTTCATGAAACGCGAAAACCATTTTGACCTAAAATTTATTCTAATAAATTGATAAAAAAAAATTGGTATCGAAAAACGAAAGAGGATTTTAAAATCCACACGTAGACCGATCGCATGTACATTGAGTTGACGCGTAGACCGACCGCACTCCGGAATAATCCACGCGTAGACCGACCGCAACCAGAGTTGTTCGACGCGTAGACCGATCGCATGTACATTGAGTTGACGCGTAGACCGATCGCCCTCGGAAATAATCCACGCGTAGACCGACCGCGACCAGAGTTGTTCGACGCGTAGACCGATCGCATTCTCGAAAAGTAAAAGAACATAACTTTCTTCTTATCGCATTAACGTAATAATCAATATCAAAACGTGCTTAAAAATTTTTTTTTTTAAATTATTTTCCATCGGAATGAAATGAATAAACCTTAAATTTTTACCCGTAGATCGACCTTTTTTTCTTGAACCCAAAAAAAAAAAAAAAATTCGGTTGTAAAATAATAAGAATATTAAAATGATTCCAGGCGTAGACCGATCGGTTTTTTTGAAATTCAAAAATGAAGAAAAAAATTTTTCATGAAACGCGAAAACCAATTTGACCTAAAATTTATTCTAATGAATTGATGAAAAAAATTGATATCGAAAAACGAAAGAGGAATTTAAAATCCACACGTAGACCGATCGCATGTATATTGAGTTGACGCGTAGACCGACCGCACTTGGAAATAATCCACGCGTAGACCGACCGCGACCAGAGTTGTTCGACGCGTAGACCGATCGCATGTACATTGAGTTGACGCGTAGACCGATCGCACTCGGGAATAATCCACGCGTAGACCGACCGCGACCAGAGTTGCTCGACGCGTAGACCGATCGCTTTTTCGAAGAGTAAAAGAAAATAACTTTCTTCTTATCGTATTAATGTAACAATCAATATCAAAACGTGGTTAAAAAATTTTTTTTTTCCAAATTGTTTTTTCATCGAAATGAAATAAATAAACCTTCATTTTTTACCCGTAGATCGACCGCTTTTTCTTGAAACCAAAAAAAAAAAAAAAATTTCGTTTGTAAAATAATAAGAACATGAAAATTATTCCAGGCGTAGACCGATCGGTTTTTCTGAAATTCGAAAGAAAAAAAATTTTCTTCATGAAACGCGAAAACCATTTTGACCAAAAATTTATTCTAATAAATTGATGAAAAAAAATTGGTATCGAAAAACTCGCTTTCTCGAAAAGTAAAAGAACATAACTTCCTTCTTATCGCATTAACGTAACAATCAATATCAAAACGTGCTTAAAAATTTTTTTTTTCAAATTATTTTTCCATCGGAATGAAATGAATAAACCTTAAATTTTTACCCGTAGATCGACCGCTTTTTCTTAAACCCGAAAAGAAATAAAAAAATTTGGTTGTAAAATAATAAGAACATTAAAATTATTCCAGGGGTAGACCGATCGGTTTTTTTGAAATTCGAAAAAAAAAATTTTTTTTTTCATGAAACGCGAAAATTAATTTTACCTTAAATTTGTTCTAATAAATTGATGAAAGAAATTGGTATCGAAAAACGAAAGAGGAATTTCAAATCCACGCGTAGACCGACCGCGGGCAGAGTTGTTCGTTGCGTAGACCGATCGCATGTACATTGAGTTGACG
>CAXAQZ010001163.1:0-2500 GCA_963971145.1 Sussaba pulchella | reverse complement strand
GTTCCATTAATAACTCAATATTGCACAAACTCGACGGGTGACACGGAAAATTCCCGTGATCGGATATCACACTTTTGGGAACGATCCGTTAACCGACAAGATGTTTCGCAAGCCCACCCCGGAAGGCACGACTTGCGAGTCGTTTGAACGTCAACGATTAAATAAATAATCGTTGCGTGATTCGTACGACAACGAAATCGTCTAAATTAAATATTAAAAATAATTTAATTAACGTTTATATTCGGGCGTTATTTCATTTAAAAACCTTGGACAACGACACGACGCTTGAAGCGACGAGCGCTGACCTCTTCGCGGAGATCCTCCATTTTAAATCGATAACAATTGTTAATATCTTTGATCGATAACGTACGCGAAAAACAAATGTCAACCTTTCTCGTCTACTTTTTTGTCGCTACCCCGCACGTTTGCGTGAGTAACTTAAAGTTATCGAGTGACACGTATGAAACACGCTTTTGTACGTTACAAACATATTTTATCTTATTGTCATCGTTAATGGAATCGCTTCCCAACGCGATATAGGTTGCCACGAAAACGTTGCGACGAATTTCGGAGGGCTCTCATTACAACACGCTTGTAAAGGCGTGGTTGTATTATTATGATTGCCTCGTTCGAATATAAGCGAGATGCATCAGAAATTATGTACATCGGTTGAAAAAGCTTACATATCGCACATAACGGTAGCAGATGGAGCAAGCACAGCGACAAATACGATCGCGGTTTAAATTTGTGCTTACAACCCAGCTTCGCCCAGCGTGTGTTACCTTAATCGTTGTACCAATGATAATTTCGCAATCTCGTCTCGCTTAAAAACAGTTTTATTTATTTTTGACTTAAAAAAGACAATATAATAAATAATATTTCTTTTTCGATGCGTCAGCATCTTCATGTTATTAAAGCATTTCGTACACTTTTTGTTTGTTTCGCTGCTATTTTATAAAGCGAGCGTTGTACGTTAATGATCCTTCCGCAGGTTCACCTACGGAAACCTTGTTACGACTTTTACTTCCTCTAAATGATCAAGTTTGGTCATCTTCCCAGCAACATCGGCAATGCCGTAACATTGCCGCGCACCAGTCCGAAGACCTCACTAAATCATTCAATCGGTAGTAGCGACGGGCGGTGTGTACAAAGGGCAGGGACGTAATCAACGCGAGCTTATGACTCGCGCTTACTGGGAATTCCTCGTTCATGGGGAATAATTGCAAGCCCCAATCCCTAGCACGAAGGAGGTTCAGCGGGTTACCCGGGCCTTTCGGCCAGGGAAGACACGCTGATTCCTTCAGTGTAGCGCGCGTGCGGCCCAGAACATCTAAGGGCATCACAGACCTGTTATTGCTCAATCTCGTGCGGCTAGAAGCCGCCTGTCCCTCTAAGAAGATTTGTTTGTACGTCGGTAGTAAAAACCACCCAACCGAAGCCGGGGGCCTTCGAGATACCAGAAAGTACGCCTATTTAGCAGGCTAGAGTCTCGTTCGTTATCGGAATTAACCAGACAAATCGCTCCACCAACTAAGAACGGCCATGCACCACCACCCACCGAATCAAGAAAGAGCTATCAATCTGTCAATCCTTCCGGTGTCCGGGCCTGGTGAGGTTTCCCGTGTTGAGTCAAATTAAGCCGCAGGCTCCACTCCTGGTGGTGCCCTTCCGTCAATTCCTTTAAGTTTCAGCTTTGCAACCATACTTCCCCCGGAACCCAAAAGCTTTGGTTTCCCGGAAGCTGCCCGCCGAGTCATCGGAGGAACTTCGGCGGATCGCTAGCTGGCATCGTTTATGGTTAGAACTAGGGCGGTATCTGATCGCCTTCGAACCTCTAACTTTCGTTCTTGATTAATGAAAACATTTTTGGCAAATGCTTTCGCTTCTGTCCGTCTTGCGACGATCCAAGAATTTCACCTCTAACGTCGCAATACGAATGCCCCCATCTGTCCCTATTAATCATTACCTCGGGGTTCCGAAAACCAACAAAATAGAACCGAGGTCCTATTCCATTATTCCATGCACACAGTATTCAGGCAAAGTTAGCCTGCTTTAAGCACTCTAATTTGTTCAAAGTAAACGTACCGGCCCACCTCGACACTCAGTAAAGAGCACCGCGATGGGATATTAGTTGGACCGCCCCGTGAGGAGCTAAGCCCACCGGTAGGACGTCTCACGGCATGCTAGTTAAACACCGCGAGCGGTGAACCAACATCGTGACACACAGATTCAACTACGAGCTTTTTAACCGCAACAACTTTAATATACGCTATTGGAGCTGGAATTACCGCGGCTGCTGGCACCAGACTTGCCCTCCAATGGATCCTCGTTAAAGGATTTAAAGTGTACTCATTCCGATTACGGGGCCTCGGATGAGTCCCGTATCGTTATTTTTCGTCACTACCTCCCCGTGCCGGGAGTGGGTAATTTGCGCGCCTGCTGCCTTCCTTGGATGTGGTAGCCGTTTCTCAGGCTCCCTCTCCGGAATCGAACCCTGATT
>CAXAQZ010001162.1:35000-44794 GCA_963971145.1 Sussaba pulchella | reverse complement strand
AGAAGGCCTGTGATGGAGTTCCAAACGGCACCGAGCAGATACAAGCTCCAGCCGTAAAGCGAATGAAGCGCATATCCGTGCACACATGTGTCGATTGAAAATTTGATGATGCGAATTATTAGGAAGATCCCGATGAGGCCTGCACTGGCAGTGCCAAACTCGAGAAAGATTGACCACATCTTGTCTGCGGCGTTTTCGGCGATGCGATTGAGAGTATTTTCGTCCAGCAGTCCTTGCAGAGAGATTGTCCCTGGGGCGATGCCGTATCCTGCTGAACCTCTTGCCAGATGATTAAGCAAGCCGGGTTTTTCTGCGGGGAACATGATTCTGTCCCGCAGCTGTTGTATGTCAGTTTCGGAATATATGCCACTGATCGCAAGGTCGCTGGGTGACACATATCTCCAAGTAGGTCTTTTGAGAGGTTGTAACTGTTGTGGTTGGATTACCTCGATTGGTTGTGGTGTGAATCGATACCAAGTTCCCTCGATTTGATATTGCGTGGGAAGCAAAGGATCACATTCGACTTGGGTTGCTGATTTTAATAGCATTCTTGAGGTTGTAGACAGAAAGTAGGTCCCGTTGTTGTATATCACGGGTAGCTCGTTGTAACAAACAGATGTTTTCCTTAGCTTGCAGTCGACGGCCACGCACTTGACGATGTGTGCTACCTCCCCTGCGATGACTGCCATGTACCCTGGGCCTTTCATGACGGTGTACGCGAATTTCTCGGGTAGGATAGCTGCAGTCGATAACGCGTTCTGCAACACTTGTCGTTCCAGTTTGCACCGTTGCGTCACCACGTCCTTGTACAAGCCTTTGATTTGTGTACGCACGTGCTTCTCAACATAAACAAATTTTGAATTAATGTATGAGAAGATGTCAAGGTTGTTGACTGAGACCTTTCGCATGGTGGCAGGCGATTGTCCCCTTGATGTTTCCAGGATGAATAATTTCGGATGTTCTGTACGAATTAGGGTGTAGCCACAGATCGGATACTCTGCATGTTTCGCCAGAGCAAACGTTGTCGACTGGGTGTTAAGCGTGTAAACATCTGGTGCACGCTTTCCGTCTTCCGTTGATTCCAATTTCGTAGCTAAGCCTTCGTACAGTACGTCGTAACGTGAGAATCCGCAAGTGTCGATGGGTGCCGTGCTCCAGAAGGCACTGTTGCCTTGGTTGTCCATGCACTGCTCGTCGCTGAGGGTACATTGTGTTCCTGATGGTAGCAGAATTTTTCCCTGAGCGAAGTTGACCGTGGCGTGATAGTTGTAGATCCCAATTTTAACGGTAGCAGTGACGAACACGTCGCTCCAGCTACCATATGGGTCACTGTAGTGTGTTTCCTGGCAGTTCCCATCTGTGTCGAGGCCGCCTCCCATGGTGATCGATCGGTAGGCTGTTGCGTTTTTCTGGAGTCCAATGATTTCGGCAGTAAATCCGAGACGAATTATGCCGGTTTCTTGGAGACGCCGACATGCTTTTTCGTCCAGGTCGTGAAGATAAGTTTGTCGACCGCCCTGCACTGCAGAGTTATGAGAATGCATTCCGCAGTGGGTGATGGTTCGGTCGATCTCAACCTTGCACTGAATGACCTCGGTGCTGTCGAATTCCGAGAGCTGCAAGAGTTGAATGTAGGTCGATGTTGGCTTAGGTTCGGGGATCGGATCATCACATTCCCCGACGTCGTTGAGCGATATAGTGGTGGCGTTCAAAACAGAACCTCCACAGTCGTACCCGATGATGGCACGGGCTTCGGTGAAATAGAGGCACAGGGCCAAGATGACCTTGGTAACACGCATCCTGCAACAGAGTTACGGTTTCAATTGCGTGAGGCGTAGTTTGTTCGTGTGGACGATCCTGTGTCTCCCTTTATGGTCAATTTTAACGTTTCCCCCCGAAAGCAATTCTACGACTTTACAGGGTTCCGAGTATTGATCTCCAAATTTCCCACCCGTAGGTTCTTTTAGCATAAGTACTGTATCACCTACGCCAAAATCTTGTGGGTTTATTTTTCGATCGTAATAATTTTTTGATTTTTCTTTCGCATGTTTCAGATTTTCGGCAGCTAGCTCCTGGACCCCGTGGATTTTAGTGAACAGGTCCTTGAGGTAGTCCGTGTACGATTGATCCTGATGTTCTTCGACTCCTTGGTGATTCGAGGGTTGTCTGGCCAGCTTACCGAAGACGAGTTCGTGTGGACTAAAGCCGGTACCCTCGTGTTGACTTGTGTTGTACGAGAACATAGCCATTTCAAGTAGCTCGTCCCATTCGTGGTGGCGGTCGACGTACTGCTTTAAATATTCCGTCAGCACGTGATGCGAGCGCTCGATAGAGCCGTTCGTTTGCGGATGGAAGGCCGTAGTTCTGCATTGTTTGATACGAAATTTCTTAGCAATGTTGCGCATCAAGCTACTACAGAAGTTTGCGCCCTGGTCGGTGAGAAGAGCCTTGGGTGCCCCAAACCTCGCGATGAAATTCTTCGTGAAGGCGTTCGAAATGTCAATGGATGTGGTGCCGTTGAGGGGAATGGCTAGCGAATATTTAGTGAGAAGGTCCTGAATCGTAAGTATATGGGTGTTACCTTTATTGGTCGCCCGCAAGGGCCCTACAATATCCATAGATATTTTGTCGAATGCCGCACCTGGCGTGTCGGTTAGTACCATTGGTTGTTTTGTTTTTACTCTAACTAACTTCTTGAGTTGACACCCTCGGCAGTGTTGTATATACTCCTGAATTTCTTTTTTCATATTTTTCCAAAAATATTTATCGCGAATACGTTTGTACGTTTTGTTAACGCCCTTGTGACCACCCAGGAGTGAGTCGTGATTTTCGATAATAATAGCGCTTCTGTCCCTTTCTGAAGGCGTGATTATTAATTGTTGACAAATTGTTACTAACATTGGTACGTCGTGTAAATGATCTTTTATGCTACATTCGATGTCGACCCATGGTATGTGGTCGATCGCATCGGTTTTTGCAAAGCTTAAGGAAATTAATTGCAATTCCTGGATCGCGTCTCTGAGTGATGTTAAAGTTTCGTTAAGATCGTCGATCGAGGCGTTCGCTCGTAGATCTGATTTTATTGGTAGTAAGAAAATCCGTTTATTTTTAATGAGCAACGGTCGTACTCTACAGAAAGTAAGGTCTGTGACCTTAGGCAATTGTCCAATAGAATCAAGATCTTTCGCTCCAGCGTCGACCGGCTGGCCTTTAGTAGTGACGAAGCAGACCAGGCTATCGTTTTGCATTGTCAGCCTGTCTCTCGTGGTTCTCATTCGGAATGTCTCGCTCACCCCGCTTGGTGTCTGAGTCAAATTATACGGTACAGTGGCAGGATCGAATATTTCAGAGTCGTCGTCTGATGAATCGTCGCTTTCGCCAGGCGCGCCCGCAACGTCCGAATCCCTGTTATCGCCGTCGGTTTCGGCTGGCTGCTCTACCGTTTTGTTATCGATATCTCGCGGCGTTGCCAAGCCTAAGTCGGGGCGCGCTTCGTTTTCGTTCTGAGTGGATTCGGGTGTTACGGATGACCTCGGATCGAATATAGACGATTCGTCGTCGATGTCTAAGTCGTTGCTCGCGTTGGTATGGGGCGTGACCACTAAGACAGACGTCTCTGGCGGGTTACGCGAGAGCGCATCGGCGTTGCCGTTAATTCTACCGGGCTTGTATATTATTTTGTATTGATAATTTGCTAGCTTGAGTCTCCAATGGACCAAACGGTTAGCCGGATCTTTTATCGAGTGAAGCCAGACGAGCGGCTTATGGTCGGTGACGAGTGTGAATTCTCGACCGTATACATATGGTCTGAACTGTGTTACCGCATATACTATAGCCAAGAGTTCTTTCTCTATAGTCGAATAATTCTCCTCTGCCTTTGTGAGAGTTCTCGAAGTATACGATACCGGCCTATCTTTACCGACAACGCCCTGGCTTATTATCGCGCCTATAGCACTGTTCGATGCGTCCGTTGTTATAATGAATGGTTTTGTAAAATCCGGGTGCTGAAGGACAGGGGCATTACACAGTGCCTCTTTGAGCGTTGAGAAGGCTTGCTCCTGTGCGTCAGTCCACACGAATGTACTTTGCTTTTTTAATAATTGCGTCATTGGTCGCGCAATAGCTGAGAAATTTTCGATAAATCTGCGGTAATATCCCGCTAATCCAAGAAATTGTTTGATTTTCGTAGGAGTATCGGGACGAGGATAATTTTTAATGGAATCGAGTTTACGGGGGTCAGGTTTTACCCCTTCTTCACTAAGTACGTGGCCCAGATAGGCCACCTCCTTGCGAAGAAACTCGCACTTGTCTGGTTGTAGGCTGAGATTGGCTTTACGAAGGCGTTCGACAAGCCTTCGGTATTTAATAGCGTGCTCTTGAAGAGAGCTCGCGTAGATAACGATATCATCTAGATAAACAAAAAGTTCCGTTCCTTGTAGTCCGCACAACACCCTGTCCATAAGACGTTGGAACGTTGCGGGAGCATTTTTAAGCCCAAATGGCATGCGGCTAAATTGATAATGGCCAAATGGCGTAGAAAATGCCGTTTTCGGCGCGTCGACTGAATTTATTTTGATTTGATGGAACCCGCTGGCCAAATCGAAAACGGAAAAATATTTGGCGCTACCAAGTTGATCAAGAATCTCAGTAATATTGGGTAGCGGGTAAGCATCACCAATAGTTTTTTCGTTAAGACCTCTGTAATCGATTACCATCCGCCATCGTGGTTTACCGGAAGAATCTGCTTTTTTAGGAACGATCCATACGGGTGAACTATAGGGTGATTCGGATGGCTCGATAATTTTTCCCGTAATGAGGTCTGTCACCTGTTTAGTTATTTCATCCTTATGCGCGGGTGGAAATCTATATTGTCGCGTAAAAACAGGTTGGTCATCAGTTGTCGTGATTTTATGTTCTATCGCGTTAGTCGGTTCTAAATGAGCACCGGGTATATGAAATAAGTCGGCACTCTCGTCGATCAGTGAATATATGCTGTCTCGCTCCTCCTCATTCAAGTGCTCGAGGCGGAGGAGAGTCTTCACTTTATCGGCTTTCGATTTGATTCCGTCATTCGTAACGCATGCAGTTAACACGTGTGTGTCCTTGAGCTCGAAGAGCTCGTATGGTTCGAGAGTCTGTGGGGGTAATAGAATATCTACGTCGCGCTCGGTTGTGTTGGAGACTTTAATATATATTAACCCGTTGTGATTCGTAACGAGGGCTTCGCCTGCGTAGATACCGTCGCCCAGATCTAAACGAGGAATATAACCGTCCGTCGTGTCTGTGTTTATAACCTTGGCCGAGACGACGCGGCTTGACCGCTGGGGAATGAGAGTCTTAAAAGATGTCTTGAATGGGAGCACGTGATTGCTCCATGTGACTGCTTCACGATCCCAATCTATAGTAGCCCTATTCAGTCCGTGAAATTCGGATCCTAATATAGCCGCTTGCTGGATTGGAAATTCGTCATCGACAATATGAAATGTACTTTTAGTTTCTACTATATCGATTTCGGTTTCCCCTCTGGTGTAGACCGGTGTCTCTGAAATGCCTTGCAATTTTAAAATGGAATACGGATTGACTTCGACGTCTTCGCATAATGCGCTCTTTTTTATTAAATTTGGATCGCATCCGGAATCTACTAGGAAGTCATTTTTGTCCTTAAGCTGAGGTGACGCAATTTCTACTACCGGTATATACGAAGAATGACTTAATCGGACGTTTGCTGTTCGGACGACTCGCTCGACGGGCCGTCCTCCGCTTGTATATATTTCACGGGGCGCTGTTGAGCGATCTCCGTCCGACTGGTCCCCTGTTCCATCGGACGGGGCTTCGCGTTTCCCGAATATTTTTCGTTCCGTTGTTTCGCGAAACATTGCTCAATCGTATGGCCTTGCTTGTTACAATACGAGCAAACTGCGCCTTCCGTGCGCGGAAGCGGTTTGCGTTTTGGTCTGAGTTCTGGGTGAATAGCCCAGCATTTTTCTGCGAGATGCCCCTTTTTGTTACATTGCGGACAAACTACAGATTGCGAGGAGGACGAAGACGCGATTTTAACCGATGCTGTTGGAGATGTTTCTTTAATTTCCGGCTTGAAACGAGTATTATCGCGATCTATTTCTTTCTCGACGCGAATGGCAGTTGCGTAGGCATCGGTGAGACTCTCGTATCCCTCTAATTTTAATCGGAATCTGTAATCTGGTGGCAACCCGGCAATGAAACAGTCGAGGGTTTCTTTTTCGAGATATTGTTTGTTTAGCGCCGAGAGCTCTCCGAGGCCCGCGGTTTCTCCATCAATTATGGCGCAATGGAGGTCTTTGACTCGACTGATGTAATCAATGATATGTTCATTTTTTGTTTTTGCAATGCTCCCGAGGTCACCGCGGTACTGATTGACTGTCTTTGCACTACCAAAAATTGTCTTTAACTTGTTACAAAAATCGCCAATTGTCAAAAAGGTGTCGTCTTCGACAGCAGTGTAGGCTCTACCCTTGAGTTTGTTTCTAAGAAGTCGAGCCACGATGGCTTCGTTTACCGGCGGGAATAGCTCGCGTATCCGCTGGCATGCGCGTGAGAATTTTAATACGGGCATATTCACGCCGTCGAACGTCGGTACTGCTTCTAAGGCGTCCTTGTATGAGAGAGACGGGTTGTTGGTTCGCGGACCAAGAAATGCATCCGGGGATACGTTAACGTTATTTCGATTATTTGCCGAATTTCTCAATTCCGCCATCTCTCTTTTAAGTTGCGTTAATTCATCAAATACTGCGGACATCGGGTGTTCTGGGGTGCTACCGGGTGGTCCGTACGCACCGTCTTCGGGAGTTTTAAATTCAGCGAAGCGCTTTGCTTGTAGCTGTTCTTGTTCTATGAGTTTATTTTCGCGTTCCAATATAGTATTAAAATCTTTCTTTAAACCTTTTTCACGGTCTTGAATTGCTTTTTGTTGGTTTTTTAATTCTTTCTCAAATTCGAGCAGCCTTTGTTCGTCAGCACGGAGTTCTTCCTCCGTCTTTTCGCCTAATTTCTTTGAGCGTGTCGAAGCCATTTTGACCGATATGAATAATGGAGTGAGTTCGGAAATAAACCAGTGACTTAAAGTATCCCACCGCTGTCACCAGAAATTTACTGTTACGTCGCGGATGCAAATGTTATATTTTTAAAAAGCAAAATTTGGAAACGCGCGAAATAACAGGTATTGATCCTCAATTTGCACGAGAATGTGCTCGTCCGGGATGAGGACTAAAAGGACTAATTTATTTCCGAATATTGAATAGAGTGTGTGTATTATTTATTAATTATGTGTTGTACCTTTCGATGATTATTCGAGCGGAAGAGCGTAGAGGGTGATGATGGCTTGGTTGTACGTGATGGCCTCGACGTCGGAATTGGGTCGATCAGCTGTGCTGGTAACTGCCTCGAGGTCAGCCGTTCTTTGCCGTACGAGCTCTATCGGTGTTGGAAGAATGACGTCGGAAATAATCCGAGGTAGTATAGGTGTCGCGTTCACGAACTCGACGATTTCTTTTAAAGCGAGATATAGTCTTTTCTCTGGCACACTATGTCCCGGCGGACTTTTACTTTTACCGAGCTTAATAGCGTCCCGTCTTCGAGAGTTGAATTTACAACCGCCTCGCCTTCTACCCATAGGATGTATACGCGACGGTTAGCAGCGGACGTGGCTGTTCGGGTTATCGTGACGGATGTTGTTATTCAGATAAAATAGGCTGGGAAGTGCCGGCTAGCTACAGCCTCCAGTGCTCGAGACAATGAGCACTGCGACGTGGCTGTTGCGTAGAGGCACGAACGAGGTAGAGGAGGAAGCGAGGAATGTGCTACGCGTGTATGACAGAGGAGGCACAAAGAGTATGACGAGTTTAGCTTGGGAATGAATAAAAGAACCACTACAAGTTTCTGCGTCGAGTGCGCAAGCGACTGCGCGACAAGGAGGCGAACGAGTAATGATTACAACACAGGAGAGTCACAGCAGAGTAAAAGAATCGATACAAGTTTCGGGCGTCCAGTGCGCAGGTGTATGCGCGACAAAGAGGCGAACGAGTAACGATTGAGATAGAGTGAGATGAGAGAATCGTTGCGAGTTTCAGCATCTACTGCATGTGGCAGAGAGGCGAACGAGCAATGATTGAGATGAAACGAGTTTGAAAGTAGAATAGGTTGTAACAAGGTTAATAAGCGTTTTCTTTGGGATTTTCGATGATGGAGATAATATCGAAGCGGGTGAAGTCAAGGAGACACTGATGTTACACCGTAAATGGTTAAAATATGTATATTGATATTTAAGTTGCACGATACACGAGAGTAAACTTTTATTACGCGACTTACAGGATCACCGCGGAGTCAGTCTGTTCGTTTCGCGTAAAAAGAATTATGTCGTACGGAACACTTGTACAGTTTCAGATTTATAACCGCTCGGAAACTTCGCAAACATTTACTTCGTACCCGAGATGCTACGCGTATATAATTTCTTAGTCGCGCTGACGCTAAGTACAGAAGATACAGACGGAATGACCGAAGAGCCTGGCACGCAGGCCAGTAATATAACTGTTCAGATGTTGGTGGGGATAGCCTCCTCTCGAGCTGCGTCGCTGAGGCGATGCGCGCGCATTATTCTAAGTCTAAGGCCCGTGGGAAGAGACGTTTGGTGCTCGAGTCTCGGGCCAACGGATGTTATGTCTACACTCGCCGACAGTGGAGTGAGGCGTTCGGTGCTCGAGTCTCGAGCCAACGGATGTTATGTCTACACTCGCCGACAGTGGAGTGAGGCGTTCGGTGCTCGAGTCTCGAGCCAACGGATGTTATGTCTACACTCGCCGACAATGGAGTGGAGTGAGACGCTTGGCGTTCGAACCTCGGGCTGGCGGATGTTATGTCTACACTCGCCGACAGAGGAGTGGAGTGAGACGCTTGGCGTTCGAACCTCGGGCCAGCGGATGTTATGTCTACACTCGCCGACAGAGGAGTGGAGTGAGACGTTTGGCGTTCGAACCTTGGGCCGGCGGATGTTATGTCTACACTCGCCGACGGAGGAGTGGAGTGAGACGTTTGGCGTTCGAATCTTGGGCCGGCGGATGTTATGTCTACGCTCGCCGACTGTCGCATCGACCGCTGACGGCTCGATGAAGCGTGGGAGCCTAAGCGTGAATACAATGTTAAAAGGTCGTATGTAGAGTACAGTCGATATTGTCATACCTGAAGTACAGTAGATGCTTCTTAACGCAAGGTATAATAGTGAATGTCGTATAGAATGTATAAAAAAATATGTCGAGTCTCGTACGTTGAGTATTAGTGGAAGTACAGTATGGGCTGCTACGTAATTAATATAGAAACCGCATATGTGTGTGTGTGCAGTACATGAGTAGAATATACGACCTCTTTAAGCTTATAGAATATAATAATCGTAAAAGTAGGAGTACAGGGTTACATATGTATGGTTATTTATTCTGCACCCGATAATAACGTATATTGCTGATTACATATAAGAGTAAAGATATTTTATATAAGTCGGAGTCGATCTCGGGACGTAACACTATCTCTCTATCTCTCTATCTCTCTATCTCTCTATCTCTCTATCTCTCTATCTCTCTATCTCTCTATCTCTCTATCTCTCTATCTCTCTATCTTTCTATCTCTCTATCTCTCTATCTCTCTATCTCTCTATCTCTCTATCTCTCTATCTCTCTATCTCTCTATCTCTCTATCGCTCTATCTCCCTATCTCTCTATCTCTCTATCTCCCTATCTCTCTATTTCTCTATCTCTCTATCTCTCTATCTC
>CAXAQZ010001162.1:10000-32500 GCA_963971145.1 Sussaba pulchella | reverse complement strand
ATCTCTCTATCTCTCTATCTCTCTATCTCTCTATCTCTCTATCTCTCTATCTCTCTATCTCTCTATCTCTCTATCTCTCTATCTCTCTATCTCTCTATCTCTCTATCTCTCTATCTCCCTATCTCCCTATCTCTCTATCTCTCTATCTCTCTATCTCTCTATCTCTCTATCTCTCTATCTCTCTATCTCTCTATCTCTCTATCTCTCTATCTCTCTATCTCTCTATCTCTCTATCTCTCTATCTCTCTATCTCTCTATCTCTCTATCTCTCTATCTCTCTATCTCTCTATCTCTCTATCTCTCTATCTCTCTATCTCTCTATCTCTCTATCTCTCTATCTCTCTATCTCTCTATCTCTCTATCTCTCTATCTCTCTATCTCTCTATCTCTCTATCTCTCTATCTCTCTATCTCTCTATCTCTCTATCTCTCTATCTCTCTATCTCTCTATCTCTCTATCTCTCTATCTTTCCATCTCTCTATCTCTCTATCTCTCTATCTCTCTATCTCTCTATCTCTCTATCTCTCTATCTCTCTATCTCTCTATCTCTCTATCTCTCTATCTCTCTATCTCTCTATCTCTCTATCTCTCTATCTCTCTATCTCTCTATCTCTCTATCTCTCTATCTCTCTAACTCTAGAGAGTCTCTCTATCTCTCTATCTCTCTATCTCTCTATCTCTCTATCTCTCTATCTCTCTTTCTCTCTATCTCCCTATCTCTCTATCTCTCTATCTCCCTATTTCTCTATTTCTCTATCTCTCTATCTCTCTATCTCTTTTGCTCTCTAACTCTCTATCTCTCTATCTCTTTATCTCTCTATCTCTCTATCTCTCTATCTCTCTATCTTTCTATCTTTCTATCTCTCTATCTTTCTATCTCTCTATCTCTCTATCTCTCTATCTCTCTATCTCTTTATCTCTTTATCTCTCTATCTCTCTATCTCTCTATCTCTCTATCTCTCTATCTCTCTATCTCTCTATCTCTTTATCTCTCTATCTCTCTATCTCTCTATCTCTCTATCTCTTTATTTCACTATTTCGCTATCTCTCTATCTCTCTATCTCTCTATCTCTCTATCTCTCTATCTCTCTATCTCTCTATCTCTCTATCTCTCTATCTCTCTATCTCTCTATCTCTCTATCTCTCTATCTCTCTATCTCTCTATCTCTCTATCTCTCTATCTCTCTATCTCTCTATCTCTCTATCTCTCTATCTCTCTATCTCTCTATCTCTCTATCTCTCTATCTCTCTATCTCTCTATCTCTCTATCTCTCTATCTCTCTATCTCTCTATCTCTCTATCTCTCTATCTAACTATCTCTCTATCTCTCTATCTCTCTATCTGTGTGTCTCTCAATCTCTCTATCTCTTTATCTGTCTATCTCTCTACCTCTTTATCTCTCTATCTTACCATCTCTCTAACTCTCCATCTCTCTATCTCTCTACCTCTCTATCTCTCTATCTCTCTATCTCTCTATCTCTCTATCTCTCTATCTCTCTATCTCTCTATCTCTCTATCTCTCTATCTCTCTAACTCTCTATCTCTCTATCTCTCTATCTCTCTATCTCTCTATCTCTCTATCTCTCTATCTCTCTATCTCTCTATCTCTCTATCTCTCTATCTCTCTATCTCTCTATCTCTCTATCTCTCTATCTCTCTATCTCTCTATCTCTCTATCTCTCTATCTCTCTATCTCTCTATCTCTCTATCTCTCTATCTCTCTATCTCTCTATCTCTCTATCTCTCTATCTCTCTATCTCTCCATCTCTCTATCTCTCTATCTCTCTATCTCTCTATCCTTCTATCTCTCTATCTCCCTTTTTCTCTATGTCTCTATCTCTCTATCTTTATATCTCTCTATCTCTCTATCTCTCTATCTCTCTATCTCTCTATCTTTCTATCTGTCTATCTCTCTATCTCTCTATCTCTCTATCTCTCTATCTCTCTATCTCTCTATCTCTTTATCTCTCTATCTCTTTATCTCTCTATCTCTCTATCTCTCTATCTCTCTATCTCTCTATCTCTCTATCTCTCTATCTCTCTATCTCTCTATCTCCCTATCTCTCTATCTCTCTATCTCTCTATCTCTCTATCTCTCTATCTCTCTATCTCTCTATCTCTCTATCTCTATATCTCTCTATCTCTCTATCTCTCTATCCCTCTATCTCTCTATCTCTCTATTTCTCTATCTCTTCAACTCTCTATGTCTCTAGCATCGCTTTATCTTTCTATCTCTTTATCTCTCGATCTCTCTATCTCTCTATCCCTCTATCTCTCTATCTCTCTATCTCTCTATCTCTCTATCTCTCTAACTGTCTATCTCTCTATCTCTCTAGCTCTCTATCTCTCTATCTCTCTATCTCTCTATCTCTCTATCTCTCTATCTCTCTATCTCTCTATCTCTCTATCTCTCTATCTCTCTATCTCTCTATCTCTCTATCTCTCTATCTCTCTATCTCTCTATCTCTCTATCTCTCTATCTCTCTATCTCTCTATCTCTCTATCTCTCTATCTCTCTATCTCTCTATCTCTCTATCTCTCTATCTCTCTATCTCTCTATCTCTCTATCTCTCTATCTCTCTATCTCTCTATCTCTCTATCTCTCTATCTCTCTATCTCTCTATCTCTCTATCTCTCTATCTCTCTATCTCTCTATCTCTCTATCTCTCTATCTCTCTATCTCTCTATCTCTCTATCTCTCTATCTCTCTATCTCTCTATCTCTCTATCTCTCTATCTCTCTATCTCTCTATCTCTCTATCTCTCTATCTCTCTATCTCTCTATCTCTCTATCGTCCTATCTCTCTATCTCTCTATCTCCCTATCTCTCTATTTCTCTATCTCTCTATCTCTCTATCTCTTTTGCTCTCTATCTCTCTATCTCTCTATCTCTCTATCTCTTTATCTCTCTATCTCTCTATCTTTCTATCTTTCTATCTCTCTATCTCTCTATCTCTCTATCTCTCTATCTCTCTATCTCTCTATCTCTCTATTTCTCTATCTCTCTATCTCTCTATCTCTCTATCTCTCTATCTCTCTATCTCTCTATCTCTCTATCTCTCTATCTCTCTATCTCTCTATCTCTCTATCTCTCTATCTCTCTATCTCTCTATCTCTCTATCTCTCTATCCCTCTATCTCTCTATCTCTCTATCTCTCTATCTCTCTATCTCTCTATCTCTCTATCTCTCTATCTCTCTATCTCTCTATCTCTCTATCTCTCTATCTCTCTATCTCTCTATCTCTTTATTTCACTATTTCTCTATCTCTCTATCTCTCTATCTCTCTATCTCTCTATCTCTCTATCTCTCTATCTCTCTATCTCTCTATCTCTCTATCTCTCTATCTCTCTATCTCTCTATCTCTCTATCTCTCTATCTCTCTATCTCTCTATCTCTCTATCTCTCTATCTCTCTATCTCTCTATCTCTCTATCTCTCTATCTCTCTATCTCTCTATCTCTCTATCTCCCTATCTAACTATCTCTCTATCTCTCTATCTCTCTATCTCTCTATCTCTCTATCTGTGTGTCTCTCAATCTCTCTATCTCTTTATCTGTCTATCTCTCTACCTCTCTATCTCTCTATCTCACCATCTCTCCAACTCTCCATCTCTCCATCTCTCTATCTCTCCAACTCTCCATCTCTCCATCTCTCTATCTCTCTACCTCTCTATCTCTCTATCTCTCTATCTCTTTATCTCTTTATCTCTCTATCTCTCTATCTTTCTATCTCTCTTTCTCTCTATCTCTCTATCTCTTTATCTCCCTATCTCTCTATCTTTCTATCGCTCTATCTCTCTATTTCTCTATCTCTCTATCTCTCTATCTGTACATCTCTTTATCTCTCTATGTCTCTATCTTTCTATCTCTCTATCTCTCTATCTCTCTATTTCTCTATCTCTCTATCTCTCTTTCTCTCTATCTCTCTATCTCTCTATCTCTCTATCTCTCTATCTCTCTATCTCTCTATCTCTCTATCTCTCTATCTCTCTATCTCTCTATCTCTCTATCTCTCTATCTCTCTATCTCTCTATCTTTCTATCTCTCTATCTCTCTATCTTTCTATCTTTTTATCTTTTCATCTCTATATCTTTATATCTCTATATCTCTCTAGCTATCTATCTCTTCATCTCTTTATCTCTCTATCTTTCTATCTCTCTATCTCTCTATCTCTCTATCTCCCTATCTCTCTATCTCTCTATCTCTATATCTCTTCATCTCTCTATCTCTCTGTCTTTCTATCTCTCCATCTCTCTTTCTCTCTATCTCTCTATCTCTCTATCTCTCTATCTCTCTGTCTCTCTATCTCTCTATCTCTCTATCTCTCTATCTCTCCATCTCTCTATCTCTCTATCTCTTAATCTCTCTATCTCTCTATCTCTCTATCTCTCTATCTCTCCATCTCTCTATCTCTCTATCTCTTAATCTCTCTATCCCTCTATCTCTCTAACTCTCTATCTCTCTATCTCGCTATCTCTCTATCTCTCTATCTCTTAATCTCTCTATCCCTCTATCCCTCTATCTCTCTATCTCTCTAACTCTCTATCTCTCTATCTCTCTATCTCTCTATCTCTCTATCTCTCTATCTCTCTATCTCTCTATCTCTCTATCTCTCTATCTCTCTATCTTTCTATCTCTCTATCTCTCTATCTCTCTATCTCTCTATCTCTCTATCTCTCTATCTCTCTATCTCTCTATCTCTCTATCTCTCTATCTCTCTATCTCTCTATCTCTCTATCTCTCTATCTCTCTATCTCTCTATCTCTCTATCTCTCTATCTCTCTATCTCTCTATCTCTCTATCTCTCTATCTCTCTATCTCTTTATCTCTCTATCTCTTTATCTCTCTATCTCTTCATCTCTCTATCTCTTCATCTCTCTATCTCTTAATCTCTCTATCTCTCGATCTCTCTATCTTTCTATCTCGCTATCTTTCGATCTCTCTATCTCTCTATCTCTCTATCTCTCTATCTCTCTATCTTTCTATCTCTCTATCTCTCTATCTCTCCATCTCTCTATCTCTCTATTTCTCTATCTCTCTCTCTCTCTATCTCTCTATCTCTCTAACTCTCTATCCCTCTATCTCTCTATCTCTCTATCTCTCTATCTCTCTATCTCTCTATCTCTCTATCTCTCTATCTCTCTATCTCTCTATCTCTCTATCTCTCTATCTCTCTATCTCTCTATCTCTCTATCTCTCTATCTCTCTATCTCTCTATCTCTCTATCTCTCTATCTCTCTATCTCGCCATCTCTCTATCTCTCTATCTCTCTATCTCTCTATCTCCCTATTTCTCTATGTCTCTATCTCTCTATCTTTATATCTCTCTATCTCTCTATCTCTCTATCTCTCTATCTCTCTATCTCCCTATCTCTCTATCTCTCTATCTCCCTATCTCTCTATTTCTCTATCTCTCTATCTCTCTATCTCTTTCGCCCTCTATCTCTCTATCTCTCCATCTCTTTATCTCTCTATCTCTCTATCTTTCTATCTTTCTATCTCTCTATCTCTCTATCCCTCTATCTCTCTATCTCTCTATCTCTCTATCTCTCTATCTTTCTATCTCTCTATCTCTCTATCTCTCTATCTCTCTATCTCTCTATCTCTCTATCTCTCTATCTCTCTATCTCTCTATCTCTCTATCTCTCTATCTCTCTATCTCTCTATCTCTCTATCTCTCTATCTCTCTATCTCTCTATCTCTCTATCTCTCTATCTCTCTATCTCTCTATCTCTCTATCTCTCTATCTCTCTATCTCTCTATCTCTCTATCTCTCTATCTCTCTATCTCTCTATCTCTCTATCTCTCTATCTCTCTATCTCTCTATCTCTCTATCTCCCTATCTAACTATCTTTCTATCTCTCTATCTCCCTATCTAACTATCTTTCTATCTCTCTATCTCTCTATCTGTGTGTCTCTCAATCTCTCTATCTCTTTATCTGTCTATCTCTCTACCTCTCTATCTCTCTATCTCACGATCTCTCCAACTCTCCATCTCTCTATCTTTCTACCTCTCTCACTCTCTATCTCTCTATCTCTCTATCTCTCTATCTCTCTATCTCTCTATCTTTCTATCTCTCTATCTCTCTATCTCTCTATCTTTTTATCTCCCTATCTCTCTATCTTTTTATCGCTCTATCTCTCTATATCTCTCTATCTCTCTATCTGTACATCTCTTTATCTCTCTATGTCTCTATCTTTCTATCTCTCTATCTCTCTATCTCTCTATCTCTCTATTTCTCTATCTCTCTATCTCTCTATCTCTCTATCTCTCTATCTCTCTATCTCTCTATCTCTCTATCTCTCTATCTCTCTATCTCTCTATCTCTCTATCTCTCTATCTCTCTATCTCTCTATCTCTCTATCTCTCTATCTCTCTATCTCTCTATCTCTCTATCTCTCTATCTCTCTATCTCTCTATCTCTCTATCTCTCTATCTCTCCATCTCTCTATCTCTCTATCTCTCTATCTTTCTATCTCTCTATCTCTCTATCTCTCTATCTCTCTATCTCTCTATCTCCCTATCTCTCTATCTCTCTATCTCTCTATCTCTCTATCTCTCTATCTCTCTATCTCTCTATCTCTCTATCTCTCTATCTCTCTATCTCTCTATCTCTCTATCTCTCTATCTCTCTATCTCTCTATCTCTCGATCTCTCTATCTCTCTATCTCTTTATCTTTCTATCTCTCTATCTCTCTATCTCTCTATCTTTCTTTCTTTTCATCTTTTTATCTCTATATCTTTATATCTCTATATCTCTCTAGCTATCTATCTCTTCATCTCTTTATCTCTCTATCTTTCTATCTCTCTATCTCTCTATCTCCCTATCTCTCTATCTCTCTATCTCTTTATCCCTCTATCTCTCTATCTTTCTATCTCTCTATCTCTCTTTCTCTCTATCTCTCTATCTCTCTATCTCTCTATCTCTCTATCTCTCTATCTCTCTATCTCTCTATCTCTCTATCTCTCTATCTCTCTATCTCTCTATCTCTCTATCTCTCAATCTCTCTATCTCTCGATCTCTCTATCTCTCTATCTCTCTATCTCGCTATCTTTCTATCTCTCTATCTCTCTATCTCTCTATCTCTCTATCTCTCTATCTCTCTATCTCTCTATCTCTCTATCTCTCTATCTCCCTATCTCTCTAACTCTCTATCTCTCTATCTCTCTATCTCTCTATCTCTCTATCTCTCTATCTCTCTATCTCTCTATCTCTCTATCTCTCTATCTCTCTATCTCTCTATCTCTCTATCTCTCTATCTCTCTATCTCTCTATCTCTCTATCTCTCTATCTCTCTATCTCTCTATCTCTCTATCTCTCTATCTCTCGATCTCTATCTCTCTATCTCTCTATCTCTTTATCTCTCTATCTCTCCATCTCTCTATCTCTCTATCTCTCTATCTCTCTATTTCTCTATCCTTCTATCTCTCTATCTCCCTATTTCTCTATGTCTCTATCTCTCTATCTTTATATCTCTCTATCTCTCTATCTCTCTATCTCTCTATCTCTCTATCTCTCTATCTCTCTATCTCTCTATCTCTCTATCTCTCTATCTCTCTATCTCTCTATCTCTCTATCTCTCTATCTCTCTATCTCTCTATCTCTCTATCTCTCTATCTCTCTATCTCTTTATCTCTCTATCTCTTTATCTCTCTATCTCTCTATCTCTCTATCTCTCTATCTCTCTATCTCTCTATCTCTCTATCTCTCTATCTCTCTATCTCTCTATCTCTCTATCTCTCTATCTCTCTATCTCTCTATCTCTCTATCTCTCTATCTCTCTATCTCTCTATCTCTCTATCTCTCTATCTCTCTATCTCTCTATCTCTCTATCTCTCTATCTCTCTATCTCTCTATCTCTCTATCTCTCTATCTCTCTATCTCTCTATCTCTTTATCTCTCTATCTCTCTATCTCTCTATTTCTCTATCTCTTTATCTCTCTATGTCTCTAGCATCGCTTTATCTCTCTATCTTTTTATCTCTCTATCTCTCTATCTCTCTATCCCTCTATCTCTCTATCTCTATATCTCTCTATCTCTCTATCTCTTTATCTCTCTATGTCTCTATCTCTCTATCTCTCTATCTCTCTATCTCTCTATCTCTCTATCTCTCTATCTCTCTATCTCTCTATCTCTCTATCTCTCTATCTCTCTATCTATCTACCTCTCTATCTCTCTATCTCTCTATCTTTCTATCTCTCTATCTCTCTATCTCTCTATCTCTCTATCTCTCTATCTCTCTATCTCTCTATCTCTCTATCTCTCTATCTCTCTATTTTTCTATCTCTCTATCTCTCTATCTCTCTATCTCTCTATCTCCCTATCTCTCTTCCTCTCTATCTCGCTATCTCTCTATCTCTTCATTTCTCTATCTCACTATCTCTGTATCTTTCTATGCTTCTATCCCCTTATTCCGCTATTTCTCCATCTCTTGGTCTCTTTATCTCATTATTTCTCTATCTTTCTATCTCTTCATCCCTCTATCTTTTCATCTCTCTAACTTTTCATCTCCCTATCTCTCGATCTCTTTATCTCCCTAGCTCTCTATCTTTCTATCTTTCTATCTCTATATCTCTCTATCTTTATGTCTCTCTATCTCTCTATCTTTCTATCTTTCCATCTCTCTATCTCTCTATCTCTCTATTTCTCTATCTCTCTATCTCTCTGTCTCTCTACCCCTCTATCTCTCTATCCCTCTATCTCTCTATCTCTATATCTCTCTATCTCTCTATCTCTTTATCTCTCTATGTCTCTATCTCTCTATCTCTCTATCTCTCTATCTCTCTATCTCTCTATCTCTCTATCTCTCTATCTCTCTATCTATCTACCTCTCTATCTCTCTATCTCTCTATCTCTCTATCTCTCCATCTCTCTATCTCTCTATCTCTCTATCTCTCTATCTCTCTATCTTTCTATCTCTCTATCTCTCTATCTCTCTATCTCTCTATCTCTCTATCTCTCTATCTCTCTATCTCTCTATCTCTCTATCTCTCTATCTCTCTATCTCTCTATCTCTCTATCTCTCTATCTCTCTATCTCTCTATCTCTCTATCTCTCTATCTCTCTATCTCTCTATCTCTCTATCTCTCTATCTCTCTATCTCTCTATCTCTCTATCTCTCTATCTCTCTATCTCTCTATCTCTCTATCTCTCTATCTCTCTATCTCTCTATCTCTCTATCTCTCTATCTCTCTATCTCTCTATCTCTCTATCTCCCTATCTCCCTATCTCTCTATCTCCCTATCTTCCTATCTCTCTATCTCTCTATGTCCCTATCTCTCTATCTCCATATCTTCCTATCTCTCTATCTCTCTATCTCTCTATCTCTCTATCTCTCTATCTCTCTATCTCTCTATCACCCTATCTCTCTATCTCTCTATCTCCCTACCTCTCTATCTCTCTATCTTTCTATCTCTCTATCTCTCTATCTCTCTATCTCTCCATCTCCCTATCTCTCTATCTCTCTATATCTCTATCTCTCTATCTCTCTATCTCTCTATCTCTCTATCTCTCTATCTCTCTATCTCTCTATCTCTCTATCTCTCTATCTCTCTATCTCTCTATCTCTCTATCTCTCTATCTCTCTATCTCTCTATCTCTCTATCTCTCTATCTCTCTATCTCTCTATCTCTCTATCTCTCTATCTCTCTCTCTCTATCTCTCTATCTCTCTATCTCTCTATCTCTCTATCTCTCTATCTCTCTATCTCTCTATCTCTCTATCTCTCTATCTCTCTATCTCTCTATCTCTCTATCTCTCTATCTCTCTATCTCTCTATCTCTCTATCTCTCTATCTCTCTATCTCTCTATCTCTCTATCTCTCTATCTCTCTATCTCTCTATCTCTCTATCTCTCTATCTCTCTATCTCTCTATGACCCTATCTCTCTATCTCCATATCTTCCTATCTCTCTAGCTCTCCATCTCTTCATCTCTCAATCTCTTTATCTCTCTATCTTTCTATCTCTCTATCTCTCTACCTCTCTATCTCTCTATCTCTCTATCTCTCTATTTCTCTATCTCTCCAACTCTCCATCTCTCTATCTTTCTACCTCTCTATCTCTCTATCTCTCTATCTTTCTATCTCTCTATCTCTCTATCTCTCTATCTTTTTATCTCCCTATCTCTCTATCTTTTTATCGCTCTATCTCTCTATCTCTCTATCTCTCTATCTGTACATCTCTTTATCTCTCTATGTCTCTATCTTTCTATCTCTCTATCTCTCTATCTCTCTATCTCTCTATTTCTCTATCTCTCTATCTCTCTATCTCTCTATCTCTCTATCTCTCTATCTCTCTATCTCTCTATCTCTCTATCTCTCTATCTCTCTATCTCTCTATCTCTCTATCTCTCTATCTCTCTATCCCTCTATCTCTCTATCTCTCTATCTCTTTATCTCTCTATCTCTCTATCTCTCTATTTCTCTATCTCTTTATCTCTCTATGTCTCTAGCATCGCTTTATCTCTCTATCTTTTTATCTCTCTATCTCTCTATCTCTCTATCCCTCTATCTCTCTATCTCTATATCTCTCTATCTCTCTATCTCTTTATCTCTCTATGTCTCTATCTCTCTATCTCTCTATCTCTCTATCTCTCTATCTCTCTATCTCTCTATCTCTCTATCTCTCTATCTCTCTATCTCTCTATCTCTCTATCTCTCTATCTATCTACCTCTCTATCTCTCTATCTCTCTATCTTTCTATCTCTCTATCTCTCTATCTCTCTATCTCTCTATCTCTCTATCTCTCTATCTCTCTATCTCTCTATCTCTCTATCTCTCTATTTTTCTATCTCTCTATCTCTCTATCTCTCTATCTCTCTATCTCCCTATCTCTCTTCCTCTCTATCTCGCTATCTCTCTATCTCTTCATTTCTCTATCTCACTATCTCTGTATCTTTCTATGCTTCTATCCCCTTATTCCGCTATTTCTCCATCTCTTGGTCTCTTTATCTCATTATTTCTCTATCTTTCTATCTCTTCATCCCTCTATCTTTTCATCTCTCTAACTTTTCATCTCCCTATCTCTCGATCTCTTTATCTCCCTAGCTCTCTATCTTTCTATCTTTCTATCTCTATATCTCTCTATCTTTATGTCTCTCTATCTCTCTATCTTTCTATCTTTCCATCTCTCTATCTCTCTATCTCTCTATTTCTCTATCTCTCTATCTCTCTGTCTCTCTACCCCTCTATCTCTCTATCCCTCTATCTCTCTATCTCTATATCTCTCTATCTCTCTATCTCTTTATCTCTCTATGTCTCTATCTCTCTATCTCTCTATCTCTCTATCTCTCTATCTCTCTATCTCTCTATCTCTCTATCTCTCTATCTATCTACCTCTCTATCTCTCTATCTCTCTATCTCTCTATCTCTCTATGTCTCTATCTCTCTATCTCTCTATCTCTCTATCTCTCTATCTCTCTATCTCTCTATCTCTCTATCTCTCTATCTCTCTATCTCTCTATCTCTCTATCTCTCTATCTCTCTATCTCTCTATCTCTCTATCTCTCTATCTCTCTATCTCTCTATCTCTCTATCTCTCTATCTCTCTATCTCTCTATCTCTCTATCTCTCTATCTCTCTATCTCTCTATCTCTCTATCTCTCTATCTCTCTATCTCTCTATCTCTCTATCTCTCTATCTCTCTATCTCTCTATCTCTCTATCTCTCTATCTCTCTATCTCCCTATCTCCCTATCTCTCTATCTCCCTATCTTCCTATCTCTCTATCTCTCTATGTCCCTATCTCTCTATCTCCATATCTTCCTATCTCTCTATCTCTCTATCTCTCTATCTCTCTATCTCTCTATCTCTCTATCTCTCTATCACCCTATCTCTCTATCTCTCTATCTCCCTACCTCTCTATCTCTCTATCTTTCTATCTCTCTATCTCTCTATCTCTCTATCTCTCCATCTCCCTATCTCTCTATCTCTCTATATCTCTATCTCTCTATCTCTCTATCTCTCTATCTCTCTATCTCTCTATCTCTCTATCTCTCTATCTCTCTATCTCTCTATCTCTCTATCTCTCTATCTCTCTATCTCTCTATCTCTCTATCTCTCTATCTCTCTATCTCTCTATCTCTCTATCTCTCTATCTCTCTATCTCTCTATCTCTCTATCTCTCTATCTCTCTATCTCTCTATCTCTCTATCTCTCTATCTCTCTATCTCTCTATCTCTCTATCTCTCTATCTCTCTATCTCTCTATCTCTCTATCTCTCTATCTCTCTATCTCTCTATCTCTCTATGACCCTATCTCTCTATCTCCATATCTTCCTATCTCTCTAGCTCTCCATCTCTTCATCTCTCAATCTCTTTATCTCTCTATCTTTCTATCTCTCTATCTCTCTACCTCTCTATCTCTCTATCTCTCTATCTCTCTATTTCTCTATCTCTCCAACTCTCCATCTCTCTATCTTTCTACCTCTCTATCTCTCTATCTCTCTATCTTTCTATCTCTCTATCTCTCTATCTCTCTATCTTTTTATCTCCCTATCTCTCTATCTTTTTATCGCTCTATCTCTCTATCTCTCTATCTCTCTATCTGTACATCTCTTTATCTCTCTATGTCTCTATCTTTCTATCTCTCTATCTCTCTATCTCTCTATCTCTCTATTTCTCTATCTCTCTATCTCTCTATCTCTCTATCTCTCTATCTCTCTATCTCTCTATCTCTCTATCTCTCTATCTCTCTATCTCTCTATCTCTCTATCTCTCTATCTCTCTATCTCTCTATCTCTCTATCTCTCTATCTCTCTATCTCTCTATCTCTCTATCTCTCTATCTCTCTATCTCTCTATCTCTCTATCTCTCTATCTCTCTATCTCTCTATCTCTCTATCTCTCTATCTCTCTATCTTTCTATCTCTCTATCTCTCTATCTCTCTATCTCTCTATCTCTCTATCTCTCTATCTCTCTATCTCTCTATCTCTCTATCTCTCTATCTCTCTATCTCTCTATCTCTCTATCTCTCTATCTCTCTATCTCTCTATCTCTTTATCTTTCTATCTCTCTATCTCTCTATCTCTCTATCTTTCTTTCTTTTCATCTTTTTATCTCTATATCTTTATATCTCTATATCTCTCTAGCTATCTATCTCTTCATCTCTTTATCTCTCTATCTTTCTATCTCTCTATCTCTCTATCTCCCTATCTCTCTATCTCTCTATCTCTCTATCTCTTTATCCCTCTATCTCTCTATCTTTCTATCTCTCTATCTCTCTTTCTCTCTATCTCTCTATCTCTCTATCTCTCTATCTCTCTATCTCTCTATCTCTCTATCTCTCTATCTCTCTATCTCTCTATCTCTCTATCTCTCTATCTCTCTATCTCTCTATCTCTCTATCTCTCTATCTCTCAATCTCTCTATCTCTCGATCTCTCTATCTCTCTATCTCTCTATCTCGCTATCTTTCTATCTCTCTATCTCTCTATCTCTCTATCTCTCTATCTCTCTATCTCTCTATCTCTTTATCTCTCTATCTCTCTATCTCTCTATCTCTCTATCTCTCTAACTCTCTATCTCTCTATCTCTCTATCTCTCTATCTCTCTATGTCTCTATGTCTCTATCTCTCAATCTCTCTATCTCTCTATCTATCTATCTATCTACCTCTCTATCTCTCTATCTCTCTATCTTTCTATCTCTCTATCTCTCTATCTCTCTATCTCTCTATCTCTCTATCTCTCTATCTCTCTATCTCTCTATCTCTCTATCTCTCTATTTTTCTATCTCTCTATCTCTCTATCTCTCTATCTCTCTATCTCCCTATCTCTCTTCCTCTCTATCTCGCTATCTCTCTATCTCTTCATTTCTCTATCTCACTATCTCTGTATCTTTCTATGCTTCTATCCCCTTATTCCGCTATTTCTCCATCTCTTGGTCTCTTTATCTCATTATTTCTCTATCTTTCTATCTCTTCATCCCTCTATCTTTTCATCTCTCTAACTTTTCATCTCCCTATCTCTCGATCTCTTTATCTCCCTAGCTCTCTATCTTTCTATCTTTCTATCTCTATATCTCTCTATCTTTATGTCTCTCTATCTCTCTATCTTTCTATCTTTCCATCTCTCTATCTCTCTATCTCTCTATTTCTCTATCTCTCTATCTCTCTGTCTCTCTACCCCTCTATCTCTCTATCCCTCTATCTCTCTATCTCTATATCTCTCTATCTCTCTATCTCTTTATCTCTCTATGTCTCTATCTCTCTATCTCTCTATCTCTCTATCTCTCTATCTCTCTATCTCTCTATCTCTCTATCTCTCTATCTCTCTATCTATCTACCTCTCTATCTCTCTATCTCTCTATCTCTCTATCTCTCTATCTCTCTATCTATCTACCTCTCTATCTCTCTATCTCTCTATCTCTCTATCTCTCTATCTCTCTATCTCTCTATCTTTCTATCTCTCTATCTCTCTATCTCTCTATCTCTCTATCTCTCTATCTCTCTATCTCTCTATCTCTCTATCTCTCTATCTCGCTATCTTTCTATCTCTCTATCTCTCTATCTCTCTATCTCTCTATCTCTCTATCTCTCTATCTCTTTATCTCTCTATCTCTCTATCTCTCTATCTCTCTATCTCTCTAACTCTCTATCTCTCTATCTCTCTATCTCTCTATCTCTCTATGTCTCTATGTCTCTATCTCTCAATCTCTCTATCTCTCTATCTATCTATCTATCTACCTCTCTATCTCTCTATCTCTCTATCTTTCTATCTCTCTATCTCTCTATCTCTCTATCTCTCTATCTCTCTATCTCTCTATCTCTCTATCTCTCTATCTCTCTATCTCTCTATTTTTCTATCTCTCTATCTCTCTATCTCTCTATCTCTCTATCTCCCTATCTCTCTTCCTCTCTATCTCGCTATCTCTCTATCTCTTCATTTCTCTATCTCACTATCTCTGTATCTTTCTATGCTTCTATCCCCTTATTCCGCTATTTCTCCATCTCTTGGTCTCTTTATCTCATTATTTCTCTATCTTTCTATCTCTTCATCCCTCTATCTTTTCATCTCTCTAACTTTTCATCTCCCTATCTCTCGATCTCTTTATCTCCCTAGCTCTCTATCTTTCTATCTTTCTATCTCTATATCTCTCTATCTTTATGTCTCTCTATCTCTCTATCTTTCTATCTTTCCATCTCTCTATCTCTCTATCTCTCTATTTCTCTATCTCTCTATCTCTCTGTCTCTCTACCCCTCTATCTCTCTATCCCTCTATCTCTCTATCTCTATATCTCTCTATCTCTCTATCTCTTTATCTCTCTATGTCTCTATCTCTCTATCTCTCTATCTCTCTATCTCTCTATCTCTCTATCTCTCTATCTCTCTATCTCTCTATCTCTCTATCTATCTACCTCTCTATCTCTCTATCTCTCTATCTCTCTATCTCTCTATCTCTCTATCTCTCTATCTATCTACCTCTCTATCTCTCTATCTCTCTATCTCTCTATCTCTCTATCTCTCTATCTCTCTATCTCTCTATCTTTCTATCTCTCTATCTCTCTATCTCTCTATCTCTCTATCTCTCTATCTCTCTATCTCTCTATCTCTCTATCTCTCTATCTCTCTATCTCTCTATCTCTCTATCTCTCTATCTCTCTATCTCTCTATCTCTCTATCTCTCTATCTCTCTATCTCTCTATCTCTCTATCTCTCTATCTCCCTATCTCCCTATCTCTCTATCTCCCTATCTTCCTATCTCTCTATCTCTCTATGTCCCTATCTCTCTATCTCCATATCTTCCTATCTCTCTATCTCTCTATCTCTCTATCTCTCTATCTCTCTATCTCTCTATCTCTCTATCTCTCTATCACCCTATCTCTCTATCTCTCTATCTCCCTACCTCTCTATCTCTCTATCTTTCTATCTCTCTATCTCTCTATCTCTCTATCTCTCCATCTCCCTATCTCTTTATCTCTCTATATCTCTATCTCTCTATCTCTCTATCTCTCTATCTCTCTATCTCTCTATCTCTCTATCTCTCTATCTCTCTATCTCTCTATCTCTCTATCTCTCTATCTCTCTATCTCTCTATCTCTCTATCTCTCTATCTCTCTATCTCTCTATCTCTCTATCTCTCTATCTCTCTATCTCTCTATCTCTCTATCTCTCTATCTCTCTATCTCTCTATCTCTCTATCTCTCTATCTCTCTATCTCTCTATCTCTCTATCTCTCTATGACCCTATCTCTCTATCTCCATATCTTCCTATCTCTCTAGCTCTCCATCTCTTCATCTCTCAATCTCTTTATCTCTCTATCTTTCTATCTCTCTATCTCTCTACCTCTCTATCTCTCTATCTCTCTATCTCTCTATTTCTCTATCTCTCCAACTCTCCATCTCTCTATCTTTCTACCTCTCTATCTCTCTATCTCTCTATCTCTCTATCTTTCTATCTCTCTATCTCTCTATCTCTCTATCTTTTTATCTCCCTATCTCTCTATCTTTTTATCGCTCTATCTCTCTATCTCTCTATCTCTCTATCTGTACATCTCTTTATCTCTCTATGTCTCTATCTTTCTATCTCTCTATCTCTCTATCTCTCTATCTCTCTATTTCTCTATCTCTCTATCTCTCTATCTCGCTATCTCTCTATCTCTCTATCTCTCTATCTCTCTATCTCTCTATCTCTCTATCTCTCTATCTCTCTATCTCTCTATCTCTCTATCTCTCTATCTCTCTATCTCTCTATCTCTCTATCTCTCTATCTCTCTATCTCTCTGTCTCTTTATCTCTCTATCTCTCTATCTCTCTATCTCTCTATCTCTCTATCTCTCTATCTCTCTATCTCTCTATCTCTCTATCTCTCTATCTCTCTATCTCTCCATCTCTCTATCTCTCTATCTCTCTATCTCTCTATCTCTCTATCTCTCTATCTCTCTATCTCTCTATCTCTCTTTCTCTTTATCTTTCTATCTCTCTATCTCTCTATCTCTCTATCTTTCTATCTTTTCATCTTTTTATCTCTATATCTTTATATCTCTATATCTCTCTAGCTATCTATCTCTGCATCTCTTTATCTCTCTATCTTTCTATCTCTCTATCTCTCTATCTCCCTATCTCCCTATCTCTCTATCTCTCTATCTCTATATCTCTTTATCCCTCTATCTCTCTATCTTTCTATCTCTCTATCTCTCTTTCTCTCTATCTCTCTATCTCTCTATCTCTCTATCTCTCTATCTCTCTATCTCTCTATCTCTCTATCTCTCCATCTCTCTATCTCTCTATCTCTCTATCTCTCTATCTCTCCATCTCTCTATCTCTCTATCTCTCAATCTCTCTATCTCTCGATCTCTCTATCTCTCTATCTCTCTATCTCGCTATCTTTCTATCTCTCTATCTCTCTATCTCTCTATTTCTTATCTCTCTATCTCTCTATCTCTCTATCTCTCTATCTCTCTATCTCTCTATCTCTCTATCTCTTTTTCTCTCTATCTCTCTATCTCTCTATCTCTCTAACTCTCTATCTCTCTATCTCTCTATCTCTCCATCTCTCTATCTCTCTATCTCTCTATCTCTCTATCTCTCTATCTCTTTATCTCTCTATCTCTCCATCTCTCTATCTCTCTATCTCTCTATCTCTCTATTTCTCTATCCTTCTATCTCTCTATCTCCCTATTTCTCTATGTCTCTATCTCTCTATCTTTATATCTCTCTATCTCTCTATCTCTCTATCTCTCTATCTCTCTATCTCTCTATCTCTCTATCTCTCTATCTCTCTATCTCTCTATCTCTCTATCTCTCTATCTCTCTATCTCTCTATCTCTCTATCTCTTTATCTATCTATCTCTTTATCTCTCTATCTCTCTATCTCTCTATCTCTCTATCTCTCTATCTCTCTATCTCTCTATCTCTCTATCTCTCTATCTCTCTATCTCTTTATCTCTCTATCTCTCTATCTCTCTATCTCTCTATCTCTCTATCTCTCTATCTCTCTATCTCTCTATCTCTCTATCTCTCTATCTCTCTATCTCTCTATCTCTCTATCTCTCTATCTCTCTATCTCTCTATCTCTCTATCTCTCTATCTCTCTATCTCTCTATCTCTCTATCTCTCTATCTCTCTATCTCTCTATCTCTCTATTCCTCTATCTCTCCATCTCTCTATCTATCTATCTCTCTATCTCTCTATCTCTCTATCTCTCTATCTCTCTATCTTTCTATCTCTCTATCTCTCTATCTCTCTATCGCTCTATCTCTCTATCTCTCTATCTCTCTATCTCTCTATCTCTCTATCTCTCTATCTCTCGATCTCTCTATCTCTCTATCTCTCTATCTGTCTATCTCTCTATCTCTCTATCTCTTTATCTCTCTATCTCTCTATCTCTCTATCCCTCTATCTCTCTATCTCTCTATCTCTCTATCTCTCTATCTCTCTATCTCTCTATCTCTCTATCTCTCTATCTCTTTATCTCTCTATCTCTCTATCTCTCTATCTCTGAGAATGGTGAGAGACGTGAGTGAATGACGGTCCGTAATAAACATCAATTTTAAGTGGAATAACGTCGTATGTTTTTCATAAAAACTGGTTCAATATGAGTGGCTTCGAACAGTGGACATTTTGAGCTATCATTTATGACGATAGCTACCAAATACACGGTAATATCGACATATTTGTCTATCGAAATTTTGCAACGGATCAGTGAAGTGTGGGCGGCCATATTGCTGCCAAGGTGGCTTATCCGTGGCAATCAGTGTGATTAGCAAGAACTGTAAAATATTGAACGAGCAGGTTTCGATCGATATATTGGAGTGCATGCGTCGGTAAGTAATCGGCGGTGCCAAAACAGCGCCATCATGCCTGATAGCTTGAGTGAATACGATGAGTATAATTGCTCAGCTTGCAAAAAAGCGATCAAGAACCAGGTCGTCAAATGCAGAACTTGCCCAAAGCGTTTTTACCATCCGGGATGTGTAAATAAGCATAAAATACTCGATAAGAATCGTGAAACAGTGCCGTGTCCAGGCCCCTATGACAATATAACGGTAGGAGAAACAGTGACGACGAAAACGCCGACGACAGCAGGATTCAGTAGAGACCGGCTGGGATCGACAGGATCAATCAGTGGTAACAGAGTCTTAATTCCACATGCTGAAGAGAAATTAGATTGGATAGTGAGAAGCGTAAAAATGATAAAGGACGAAGCTGTATGCAGAGGTGAAATTAAGAAGGTAATTCAAGAAATAGTCCGAGAAGAGATGGGAAGCGTGAAGCAAGAAATAGAAGAGCTCAGAAGGATGCTACTAGGAGGAGACATGAGTGCAGCAAAAGGGTCAAAGGGCACCTATAGTGGAGCAGTGAAAGAAAGAAAAAAGGAGAAAATCATAATTATTGAGCCCAAAGTGCAGCAGGAGAGTGAAGTGACAAAAAAGACGATAAAAGAGAGAGTGGATATTAAGACTATGGGAGTAGGCGTATCAAAGCTGAAAAAAGGCAGTAAGGGCACTGTGATTTTAGGATGTGACACAGGTGAAGAGCTAGAGTCACTCAGGGCAACAGTGCAAGACAAAATGGGCGAGGATTTCAAAGTTACGGAGCAAACACATTCGAAACCGAAGCTGAAGATCATAAATATAGAAGAGGAGGAATTCAACTCACCAGATGAGGAATCGGCCAATACAATATTGGCACAGAATGGTTTGGAGGACACCGAAGGAAGAGAAATAAAAATTGTAAAAAGGATAACTAAAGCACGAGAAACAGGACGAGAAAAGGGACGAGATAGCAGAGAAAGAAATGAAGGCACAGTGATTGTAGAAGTGGATGATCTGACTCATGCGCAAATGCTGGACAAAGGTAAACTTAGCATAGGCTGGAAGAAATGCCCGGTTTTCAATCACGTCAACGTAAGACGATGTTTTAAATGCTGGGGATTTTACCACATAGCTAAAAACTGTACGAGAGAAGAAACATGCTACAAGTGTGCAGGAAAACACAACGCAAGAGAATGTACTGTGCAAGCGAAAAAATGTGTTAATTGTGCGTTTAAAAACCAAACGTTCAATTTGAAGTTGAATACCGCGCACAGCGCTTTGGATCGGGAATGCCCAACACTCAAAAGAGTGTTGCAAGAGGAGAAGAGAAGAGTAGGATGGGTAGAATAGCAACCAAAGGCGGAAGAAGTCATATGGTACACAAATGCTCAAAGTTTGCTAGCGCATAAGGATGAGATACGGCACGAGGTAGCAGACAGAATAAAACCTGCAATTATCGCGTTTTCTGAAACACGAGTGACTGCAGAAATTGGAGACGAGGAAGTAGGGATACCGAACTACAGTGTGATCAGATGCGATGCGGAGAACAGAAACACAGGAGGAGTTGTACTATATATCAGAGACGATATTAAGTATGAGTTGGTATTGGTGAGCAAAAAGGAATCGAACTGCTGGTGTGTGGCTATAGAAATATGTGATAAGATGTACAAAGGAACTTTAATGGTTGTGTATCACTCACCAAGTGCATCGGATGCGGAATTTATAAGACATTTAGAGGATCTGGCGGAAGAAATATCAGTGAAAGGTGAATGTATAATAATAGGAGATTTCAACATAGATGTAGCGGTCGTGACGTATTACAGAAAAAGACTATTGACAGGAATGTCAAGCCTAGGGATGAAACAGTATGTAAATGAACCGACGAGGATAACACAAAATAGCCGAACGATTATAGATCTATTATTTGCGAATACGGAAGTCCAATCACAGGTAGAGATAGAACCAAAGATAACTGACCATGCATGGATAAAAGTGAGACTAGGGACGACCAAAAAAGAAAATAGGTATAGAGAATTTACAGCCAGAAATTATTGGAATATTGATGAGTCTGAATTTAAGAAAATACTAGTAAATACAGTGAAACCACGACATGAACTAGGAGTAAATCAAAGAGCAGAGTTACTCGTTGATAATATAGTATTAGCACTGGATAAGTTAGCACCAAAAAAGTCGCACAAGATCCCGAGTGTATGGGACGGTAAAAAATGGTTTTCAGATGATGTGAGAATGGCCGCGGGGAAAAGAGACGAGGCATATAGAAAAGCGGTGTTCGATGGAACGGAGATGAACTGGCAGGAATTTAAGACGAAAAGGAATGCAGTAGTTAAAATGATAAAAGAAAGAAAGAGAGATTACTACGAAAATATGATAGATTGTAATAAGAACGACGCAGTAAAAATGTGGAAAACCTTGAAGGAAGTAATCAGGGGTGAATCGAAAGGCGCGCGAGTTATAGAAAATATAGATTTTGAAATACTAGGGGATCTAACAGGAAATAATATGGCTGATAAGTTCAATATGTATTATGTCCAGAGTATTAGTAACATCGTAGAATCAATAAAAAGTGATATGGACGCAAGCCCAAGGAGGAGAAGGATATTAGTAAGTGGTGTGGTGGATAATGAGAGATGTATGTCAGCGTTTGAAAATGTAGAATTAGAAGAGTTGGAAAAGGTAGTGAAGGAACTCCCGAAAAAAAAGGGAACGGAAGAGGGAATATCGAGCGACGTACTGAAAATGGCGATGAGTGCTATAAAAGGAGAATTTGCTGATGTAATCAACGGATGCCTGAGGGAGGGGTACTGCCCCGAGAGCTGGAAAATTTCGACTATCATACCGATTCCGAAAGTAGATAAAGCGAAAAAGGCTAGTGAGTTCAGGCCAATTAACATGTTGCCGTTATATGAGAAAGTGCTCGAATTAGTAGTGAAAAAACAAATTGAAGGATATTTGGAAACAAATAATATTATAACAGAACATCAGTCGGGTTTTAGAAAACAATACTCGTGCGAAACCGCGATTCAAACGGTTATAGACGAATGGAAAGTTAACATCAGCGAAGGACTCATAGTCGGAGTAATATTAATGGATCTAAAACGAGCCTTCGAGACCGTTGATCGAGAGATATTATTGGAGAAATTGTACCAGTATGGCATGAGGGCGACAGTATTGCGATGGATGCGATCGTATTTGAGTAATCGAAAGCAGCAAGTACGTTTCAATAATATGTATTCAAAAATTATTGCAACGGAATATGGAGTACCGCAGGGGTCTGTACTTGGACCACTTCTGTTTCTCATATATATGAATGATATAGTCGATGTATGTTCAGGAGTGTGTGACATAAAAATGTTTGCTGACGATACCCTTATATATGTGACTGCAGGAAGTAGTGTAGAATTGGAGAGAAAAATGAATGTGGCATTGAATATCGTGGAGGAGTGGATGAACAGAAATAAGTTGAAAATGAATGCGGGAAAAACTAAATTTATGAGTGTTAGAAGTGTAAGGAAAGAACTAAGGGGAAATATTACGTTGAAAAGTCTAGATGGCACGGAACTAGAGCAAGTAGAAATGATGAAATACTTGGGTGTAATTATTGATGATAAGCTTAGGTTCAAAGACCATGCGGAGTACATGCTGAAAAAGATAGGTAAGAAAACAAGTTTTCTGAATAGAATAGGGCAACATGTATCCGCATATACCAGATGTGTGATATACAAAACGATAATAG
>CAXAQZ010001161.1:17500-28154 GCA_963971145.1 Sussaba pulchella | reverse complement strand
AAAAACCACCCAACCGAAGCCGGGGGCCTTCGAGATACCAGAAAGTACGCCTATTTAGCAGGCTAGAGTCTCGTTCGTTATCGGAATTAACCAGACAAATCGCTCCACCAACTAAGAACGGCCATGCACCACCACCCACCGAATCAAGAAAGAGCTATCAATCTGTCAATCCTTCCGGTGTCCGGCCTGGTGAGGTTTCCCGTGTTGAGTCAAATTAAGCCGCAGGCTCCACTCCTGGTGGTGCCCTTCCGTCAATTCCTTTAAGTTTCAGCTTTGCAACCATACTTCCCCCGGAACCCAAAAGCTTTGGTTTCCCGGAAGCTGCCCGCCGAGTCATCGGAGGAACTTCGGCGGATCGCTAGCTGGCATCGTTTATGGTTAGAACTAGGGCGGTATCTGATCGCCTTCGAACCTCTAACTTTCGTTCTTGATTAATGAAAACATTTTTGGCAAATGCTTTCGCTTCTGTCCGTCTTGCGACGATCCAAGAATTTCACCTCTAACGTCGCAATACGAATGCCCCCATCTGTCCCTATTAATCAATTACCTCGGGGTTCCGAAAACCAACAAAATAGAACCGAGGTCCTATTCCATTATTCCATGCACACAGTATTCAGGCAAAGTTAGCCTGCTTTAAGCACTCTAATTTGTTCAAAGTAAACGTACCGGCCCACCTCGACACTCAGTAAAGAGCACCGCGATGGGATATTAGTTGGACCGCCCCGTGAGGAGCTAAGCCCACCGGTAGGACGTCTCACGGCATGCTAGTTAAACACCGCGAGCGGTGAACCAACATCGTGACACACAGATTCAACTACGAGCTTTTTAACCGCAACAACTTTAATATACGCTATTGGAGCTGGAATTACCGCGGCTGCTGGCACCAGACTTGCCCTCCAATGGATCCTCGTTAAAGGATTTAAAGTGTACTCATTCCGATTACGGGGCCTCGGATGAGTCCCGTATCGTTATTTTTCGTCACTACCTCCCCGTGCCGGGAGTGGGTAATTTGCGCGCCTGCTGCTTCCTTGGATGTGGTAGCCGTTTCTCAGGCTCCCTCTCCGGAATCGAACCCTGATTCCCCGTTACCCGTTACAACCATGGTAGGCGCAGAACCTACCATCGACAGTTGATAAGGCAGACATTTGAAAGATGCGTCGCCGGTACGAGACCGTGCGATCAGCACAAAGTTATTCAGAGTCACCAAGGTAAACGGTGGACGAGCGAACCCGCCACCGATTGGTTTTGATCTAATAAAAGCGTTCCTCTCCATCTCTGGTCGGAACTCTGGTTTGCATGTATTAGCTCTAGAATTACCACAGTTATCCAAGTAAATGTGTGTACGATCTAAGGAACCATAACTGATTTAATGAGCCATTCGCGGTTTCACCTTAATACGGCATGTACTGAGACATGCATGGCTTAATCTTTGAGACAAGCATATGACTACTGGCAGGATCAACCAGGGAGCTTCGTTCGAAATTTATCTCACGAGATAGCTCAGGAATATCGACCGTTAGATCTTTATACCTTTTCGTTTCTCGAAGTGTTTTTTCCCCAGATACTCGACGAGGAGTGACTGGGGACACTCTTTGTTCATTTAAAATTTTTAATTTATTTATTTTCGACTCGGTTGCGGTGTCTTTCACAATGAAAAAGACCCTTGACAACTCAGCCACGGATTGCATCTTTCTATCCTTCCTCCTTCTTCCTTCTCATATATTTATTTCTTATTATTGTGCGAACCCGCTATCGCACTCTCGTCAATTTTCTCGTTTATAAAACCACATAAACTCTTATATAATGCTGGACAATTTTATATTCTCAGCGTCTCGACGTGCCCTCTTTTGAGGCACGTATTTTTGTATTTATGTTTGCAATATATCAGGAATTCATGGTGAAGTCCATCATTCATATTGATATTCTCGCCCGGAACAGGGTGAGTCGATGCTCGGTATAAGTTTATTAACAACTCGTGTTGAAAAACTTTCATCGCCGTAGCGTGTACCACGTAAGAGCCATTTGGTCATAGACGCCGACTCGTGGTAATGCTGAGTTATAGTATGTAACCGATGATCGGACGGTAAGCGGTGACCGAACCGTCGCCTCGACTCCTCTTATAGTACCGAGCTGGGGCGCCTGCGGTTCGGCGAACGACGGCTTATACATGGGGCGCAGGGCGGCCGTACTAGCGTTGAACGGCCCGGACGGGCTCCGTGCGCTCGGACTTAGAAAAAAAACGGGCGTCAAAAACACGAAAATGTTCGCCTCGTTGGAAATGGAGTAATGAAATGATGGAATCGTCGCTACAAGGTTATAACATTTTAAACATGATAAGTCATCATTTATATATATATTTGATTTTACCAAAATTTTTCCGAATCTAATTGCTCAAAAAACAAAAAAAAATAATTACCGTCTATTTCAAATTTTTAATGATTCAATTTATGCGAAAAAGATAGAATCTTATATAAACAGTATGGAAAGTAAGATTGATAAAGTCGACTATATTAATTTATCGAATAACGATGAATAAAATTTGACGCGTAGACCGATCGCTCGTTTATAAAATTCTAAAAATTCAAAAATTCTTGTTAAACGTGAACAACGTTATGAATTGTAATTGAATCGAAAAAGTTTGTTTTGACAATAAAAACCGATCAACGATAAGTGAATTTTGAATCCACACGTAGACCGATCGCATGTACATTGAGTTGACGCGTAGACCGACCGCACTCGAAAATAATCCACGCGTAGACCGACCGCGACCGGAGTTGTTCGACGCGTAGACCGATCGCATGTACATTGAGTTGACGCGTAGACCGACCGCACTCGGGAATAATCCACGCGTAGACCGACCGCGACCAGAGTTGTTCGACGCGTAGACCGATCGCTTTCTCGAAAAGTAAAAAAACATAACTTTCTTCTTATCGCATTAACGTAACAATCAATATCGAAACGTGGTTAAAAAGTTTTTTTAAAAATTATTTTTTCATCGAAATGAAATAAATAAACCTTCATTTTTCGACCGTAGATCGACCGCTTTTTCTTAAAACCAAACAAAAAAAAAAAAAAATTCGTTTGTAAAATAATAAGAACATTAAAATTATTCCAGGCGTAGACCGATCGGTTTTTCTGAAATTCGAAAAAAAAAAAAATTTCTTTCATGAAACGCGAAAACCATTTTGACCTAAAATTTATTCTAATAAATTAATGAAAAAAAATTGGTATCGAAAAACGAAAGAGGATTTTAAAATCCACACGTAGACCGATCGCATGTACATTGAGTTTACGCGTAGACCGACCGCACTCGGGAATAATCCACGCGTAGACCGACCGCGACCAGAGTTGTTCGACGCGTAGACCGATCGCATGTACATTGGGTTGACGCGTAGACCGATCGCCCTCGGAAATAATCCACTCGTAGACCGACCGCGACCAGAGTTGTTCGACGCGTAGACCGATCGCATTCTCGAAAAGTAAAAGAACATAACTTTCTTCTTATCGCATTAACGTAACGATCAATATCAAAACGTGCTTAAAAATTTTTTTTTTTAAATTATTTTTCCATCGGAATGAAATGAATAAACCTTAAATTTTTACCCGTAGATCGACCTTTTTTTCTTGAACCCAAAAAAAAAAAAAAAAATTCGGTTGTAAAATAATAAGAACATTAAAATGATTCCAGGCGTAGACCGATCGGTTTTTTTGAAATTCGAAAATGAAGAAAAAAATTTTTCATGAAACGCGAAAAAAAATTTGACCTAAAATTTATTCTAATGAATTGATGAAAAAAATTGATATCGAAAAACGAAAGAGGAATTTAAAATCCACACGTAGACCGATTGCATGTATATTAAGTTGACGCGTAGACCGACCGCACTCGGAAATAATCCACGCGTAGACCGACCGCGACCAGAGTTGTTCGACGCGTAGACCGATCGCATGTACATTGAGTTGACGCGTAGACCGATCGCACTCGGGAATAATCCACGCGTAGACCGACCGCGACCAGAGTTGTTCGACGCGTAGACCGATCGCTTTCTCGAAAAGTAAAAAAACATAACTTTCTTCTTATCGCACTAACGTAACAATCAATATCAAAACGTGGTTAAAAAATTTTTTTTCAAATAATTTTTTCATCGAAATGAAATAAATAAACCTTCATTTTTCGACCGTAGATCGACCGCTTTTTCTTGAAACCAAAAAAAAAAAAAAAAAATTCGTTTGTAAAATAATAAGAACATTAAAATTATTCCAGGCGTAGACCGATCGGTTTTTCTGAAATTCGAAAAAAAAAAAAATTTCTTTCATGAAACGCGAAAACCACTTTGACCTAAAATTTATTCTAATAAATTGATGAAAAAAAATTGGTATCGAAAAACGAAAGAGGATTTTAAAATCCACACGTAGACCGATCGCATGTACATTGAGTTGACGCGTAGACCGACCGCACTCGGGAATAATCCACGCGTAGACCGACCGCGACCAGAGTTGTTCGACGCGTAGACCGATCGCATGTACATTGGGTTGACGCGTAGACCGATCGCCCTCGGAAATAATCCACGCGTAGACCGACCGCGACCAGAGGTGTTCGACGCGTAGACCGATCGCATTCTCGAAAAGTAAAAGAACATAACTTTCTTCTTATCGCATTAACGTAACGATCAATATCAAAACGTGCTTAAAAATTTTTTTTTTTAAATTATTTTTCCATCGGAATGAAATGAATAAACCTTAAATTTTTACCCGTGGATCGACCTTTTTTTCTTAAACCCAAAAAAAAAAAAAAAATTCGGTTGTAAAATAATAAGAACATTAAAATGATTCCAGGCGTAGACCGATCGGTTTTTTTGAAATTCGAAAATGAAGAAAAAAATTTTTCATGAAACGCGAAAAAAAATTTGACCTAAAATTTATTCTAATGAATTGATGAAAAAAATTGATATCGAAAAAGGAAAGAGGAATTTAAAATCCACACGTAGACCGATCGCATGTATATTGAGTTGACGCGTAGACCGACCGCACTCGGAAATAATCCACGCGTAGACCGACCGCGACCAGAGTTGTTCGACGCGTAGACCGATCGCATGTACATTGAGTTGACGCGTAGACCGATCGCACTCGGGAATAATCCACGCGTAGACCGACCGCGACCAGAGTTGTTCGACGCGTAGACCGATCGCTTTCTCGAAAAGTAAAAAAACATAACTTTCTTCTTATCGCATTAACGTGACAATCAATATCAAAACGTGGTTAAAAAATTTTTTTTCAAATAATTTTTTCATCGAAATGAAATAAATAAAACTTCATTTTTCGACCGTAGATCGACCGCTTTTTCTTGAAACCAAAAAAAAAAAAAAAAAATTCGTTTGTAAAATAATAAGAACATTAAAATTATTCCAGGCGTAGACCGATCGGTTTTTCTGAAATTCGAAAAAAAAAAAAATTTTTTTCATGAAACGCGAAAACCATTTTGACCTAAAATTTATTCTAATAAATTGATGAAAAAAATTGGTATCGAAAAACGAAAGAGGATTTTAAAATCCACACGTAGACCGATCGCATGTACATTGAGTTTACGCGTAGACCGACCGCACTCGGGAATAATCCACGCGTAGACCGACCGCGACCAGGGTTGTTCGACGCGTAGACCGATCGCATGTACATTGGGTTGACGCGTAGACCGATCGCCCTCGGAAATAATCCACGCGTAGACCGACCGCGACCAGAGTTGTTCGACGCGTAGACCGATCGCATTCTCGAAAAGTAAAAGAACATAACTTTCTTCTTATCGCATTAACGCAACGATCAATATCAAAACGTGCTTAAAAATTTTTTTTTTAAAATTATTTTTCCATCGGAATAAAATGAATAAACCTTAAATTTTTACCCGTAGATCGACCTTTTTTTCTTGAACCCAAAAAAAAAAAAAAAAATTCGGTTGTAAAATAATAAGAACATTAAAATGATTCCAGGCGTAGACCGATCGGTTTTTTTGAAATTCGAAAATGAAGAAAAAAATTTTTCATGAAACGCGAAAAAAAATTTGACCTAAAATTTATTCTAATGAATTGATGAAAAAAATTGATATCGAAAAACGAAAGAGTAATTTGAAATCCACACGTAGACCGATCGCATGTATATTGAGTTGACGCGTAGACCGACCGCACTCGGAAATAATCCACGCGTAGACCGACCGCGACCAGAGTTGTTCGACGCGTAGACCGATCGCATGTACATTGAGTTGACGCGTAGACCGATCGCACTCGGGAATAATCCACGCGTAGACCGACCGCGACCAGAGTTGTTCGACGCGTAGACCGATCGCTTTCTCGAAAAGTAAAAAAACATAACTTTCTTCTTATCGCATTGACGTGACAATCAATATCAAAACGTGGTTAAAAAATTTTTTTTCAAATTATTTTTTCATCGAAATGAAATAAATAAACCTTCATTTTTCGACCGTAGATCGACCGCTTTTTCTTGAAACCAAAAAAAAAAAAAAAAAAATTCGTTTGTAAAATAATAAGAACATTAAAATTATTCCAGGCGTAGACCGATCGGTTTTTCTGAAATTCGAAAATGAAGAAAAAAAATTTTCATGTAACGCGAAAAAAAATTTGACCTAAAATTTATTCTAATGGATTGATGAAAAAAATTGATATCGAAAAACGAAAGAGGAATTTAAAATCCACACGTAGACCGATCGCATGTACATTGAGTTGACGCGTAGACCGACCGCACTCGGGAATAATCCACGCGTAGACCGACCGCGACCAGAGTTGTTCGACGCGTAGACCGATCGCTTTCTCGAAAAGTAAAAAAACATAACTTTCTTCTTATCGCATTAACGTAACAATCAATATCTAAACGTGGTTAAAAAGTTTTTTTAAAAATTATTTTTTCATCGAAATGAAATAAATAAACCTTCATTTTTCGACCGTAGATCGACCGCTTTTTCTTGAAACCAAACAAAAAAAAAAAAAAATTCGTTTGTAAAATAATAAGAACATTAAAATTATTCCAGGCGTAGACCGATCGGTTTTTCTGAAATTCGAAAAAAAAAAAAATTTCTTTCATGAAACGCGAAAACCATTTTGACCTAAAATTTATTCTAATAAATTAATGAAAAAAAATTGGTATCGAAAAACGAAAGAGGATTTTAAAATCCACACGTAGACCGATCGCGTGTACATTGAGTTTACGCGTAGACCGACCGCACTCGGGAATAATCCACGCGTAGACCGACCGCGACCAGAGTTGTTCGACGCGTAGACCGATCGCATGTACATTGGGTTGACGCGTAGACCGATCGCCCTCGGAAATAATCCACTCGTAGACCGACCGCGACCAGAGTTGTTCGACGCGTAGACCGATCGCATTCTCGAAAAGTAAAAGAACATAACTTTCTTCTTATCGCATTAACGTAACGATCAATATCGAAACGTGCTTAAAAATTTTTTTTTTTTAATTATTTTTCCATCGGAATGAAATGAATAAACCTTAAATTTTTACCCGTAGATCGACCTTTTTTTCTTGAACCCAAAAAAAAAAAAAAAAATTCGGTTGTAAAATAATAAGAACATTAAAATGATTCCAGGCGTAGACCGATCGGTTTTTTTGAAATTCGAAAATGAAGAAAAAATTTTTTCATGAAACGCGAAAAAAAATTTGACCTAAAATTTATTCTAATGAATTGATGAAAAAAATTGATATCGAAAAACGAAAGAGGAATTTAAAATCCACACGTAGACCGATCGCATGTATATTGAGTTGACGCGTAGACCGACCGCACTCGGAAATAATCCACGCGTAGACCGACCGCGACCAGAGTTGTTCGACGCGTAAACCGATCGCATGTACATTGAGTTGACGCGTAGACCGATCGCACTCGGGAATAATCCACGCGTAGACCGACCGCGACCAGAGTTGTTCGACGCGTAGACCGATCGCTTTCTCGAAAAGTAAAAAAACATAACTTTCTTCTTATCGCATTAACGTAACAATCAATATCAAAACGTGGTTAAAAAATTTTTTTTCAAATTATTTTTTCATCGAAATGAAATAAATAAACCTTCATTTTTCGACCGTAGATCGACCGCTTTTTCTTGAAACCAAAGAAAAAAAAAAAAAATTCGTTTGTAAAATAATAAGAACATTAAAATTATTCCAGGCGTAGACCGATCGGTTTTTCTGAAATTCGAAAAAAAAAAAAATTTCTTTCATGAAACGCGAAAACCATTTTGACCTAAAATTTATTCTAATAAATTGATAAAAAAAAATTGGTATCGAAAAACGAAAGAGGATTTTAAAATCCACACGTAGACCGATCGCATGTACATTGAGTTGACGCGTAGACCGACCGCACTCCGGAATAATCCACGCGTAGACCGACCGCAACCAGAGTTGTTCGACGCGTAGACCGATCGCATGTACATTGAGTTGACGCGTAGACCGATCGCCCTCGGAAATAATCCACGCGTAGACCGACCGCGACCAGAGTTGTTCGACGCGTAGACCGATCGCATTCTCGAAAAGTAAAAGAACATAACTTTCTTCTTATCGCATTAACGTAATAATCAATATCAAAACGTGCTTAAAAATTTTTTTTTTTAAATTATTTTCCATCGGAATGAAATGAATAAACCTTAAATTTTTACCCGTAGATCGACCTTTTTTTCTTGAACCCAAAAAAAAAAAAAAAATTCGGTTGTAAAATAATAAGAATATTAAAATGATTCCAGGCGTAGACCGATCGGTTTTTTTGAAATTCAAAAATGAAGAAAAAAATTTTTCATGAAACGCGAAAACCAATTTGACCTAAAATTTATTCTAATGAATTGATGAAAAAAATTGATATCGAAAAACGAAAGAGGAATTTAAAATCCACACGTAGACCGATCGCATGTATATTGAGTTGACGCGTAGACCGACCGCACTCGGAAATAATCCACGCGTAGACCGACCGCGACCAGAGTTGTTCGACGCGTAGACCGATCGCATGTACATTGAGTTGACGCGTAGACCGATCGCACTCGGGAATAATCCACGCGTAGACCGACCGCGACCAGAGTTGCTCGACGCGTAGACCGATCGCTTTTTCGAAGAGTAAAAGAAAATAACTTTCTTCTTATCGTATTAATGTAACAATCAATATCAAAACGTGGTTAAAAAATTTTTTTTTTCCAAATTGTTTTTTCATCGAAATGAAATAAATAAACCTTCATTTTTTACCCGTAGATCGACCGCTTTTTCTTGAAACCAAAAAAAAAAAAAAAATTTCGTTTGTAAAATAATAAGAACATGAAAATTATTCCAGGCGTAGACCGATCGGTTTTTCTGAAATTCGAAAGAAAAAAAATTTTCTTCATGAAACGCGAAAACCATTTTGACCAAAAATTTATTCTAATAAATTGATGAAAAAAAATTGGTATCGAAAAACTCGCTTTCTCGAAAAGTAAAAGAACATAACTTCCTTCTTATCGCATTAACGTAACAATCAATATCAAAACGTGCTTAAAAATTTTTTTTTTCAAATTATTTTTCCATCGGAATGAAATGAATAAACCTTAAATTTTTACCCGTAGATCGACCGCTTTTTCTTAAACCCGAAAAGAAATAAAAAAATTTGGTTGTAAAATAATAAGAACATTAAAATTATTCCAGGGGTAGACCGATCGGTTTTTTTGAAATTCGAAAAAAAAAATTTTTTTTTTCATGAAACGCGAAAATTAATTTTACCTTAAATTTGTTCTAATAAATTGATGAAAGAAATTGGTATCGAAAAACGAAAGAGGAATTTCAAATCCACGCGTAGACCGACCGCGGGCAGAGTTGTTCGTTGCGTAGACCGATCGCATGTACATTGAGTTGACGCGTAGACCGATCGCACTCGGAAATAATCCATCCGCAGACCGACCGCGACCAGGGTTGTTCGACGCGTAGACCGATCGCTTTTTCGAAAAGTAAAAGAACATAACTTTCTTCTTATCGCATTAACGTAACAATCAATATCAAAACGTGCTTAAAAATTTTTTTTTTCAAATTATTTTTCTATCGGAATGAAATGAATAAACCTTAATTTTTCACCCGTAGATCGACCGCTTTTTCTTAAACCCAAAAAAAAAAAAAATTCGTTTGTAAAATAATAAGAACATTAAAATTATTCCAGGCGTAGACCGATCGGTTTTTCTGAAATTCGAAAAAAAAAAAAAAATTTTTCATGAAACGCGAAAACCATTTTGGCCTAAAATTTATTCTAATGAGTTGATGAAAAAAAATTAGTACTGAAAAACGAAAGAGGAATTTAAAATTCACACGTAGACCGATCGCAAATCTTGTTTGGTCGATAAGTAGACCGTTTATGGTTTCACGAATTTCTTTTATAGGGACGGTCCGAATCTTGTTAATCAACGAGCATTCTTCTAACTCAATCGAGCATTCGTTATTCCCGGCGTTTATCCTCGTATCAATTATTTCGGTTCGAAGAGTAGACGAATCCCTATTTGAAAATTTTTTAAATTTCCACGTGCATCGCATTGGGCCGTTAAAAGTCGTCAGAATCTTCGTAATATTCAACGATTCTCCGGACTTTATGCAAATTAGAAATAAATTTTTTTGCTCGAATAAATTTTTACGAAAATTTTAGATA
>CAXAQZ010001161.1:0-7500 GCA_963971145.1 Sussaba pulchella | reverse complement strand
GTATTTTTGTATTTATGTTTGCAATATATCAGGAATTCATGGTGAAGTCCATCATTCATATTGATATTCTCGCCCGGAACAGGGTGAGTCGATGCTCGGTATAAGTTTATTAACAACTCGTGTTGAAAAACTTTCATCGCCGTAGCGTGTACCACGTAAGAGCCATTTGGTCATAGACGCCGACTCGTGGTAATGCTGAGTTATAGTATGTAACCGATGATCGGACGGTAAGCGGTGACCGAACCGTCGCCTCGACTCCTCTTATAGTACCGAGCTGGGGCGCCTGCGGTTCGGCGAACGACGGCTTATACATGGGGCGCAGGGCGGCCGTACTAGCGTTGAACGGCCCGGACGGGCTCCGTGCGCTCGGACTTAGAAAAAAAACGGGCGTCAAAAACACGAAAATGTTCGCCTCGTTGGAAATGGAGTAATGAAATGATGGAATCGTCGCTACAAGGTTATAACATTTTAAACATGATAAGTCATCATTTATATATATATTTGATTTTACCAAAATTTTTCCGAATCTAATTGCTCAAAAAACAAAAAAAAATAATTACCGTCTTTTTCAAATTTTTAATGATTCAATTTATGCGAAAAAGATAGAATCTTATATAAACAGTATGGAAAGTAAGATTGATAAAGTCGACTATATTAATTTATCGAATAACGATGAATAAAATTTGACGCGTAGACCGATCGCTCGTTTATAAAATTCTAAAAATTCAAAAATTCTTGTTAAACGTGAACAACGTTATGAATTGTAATTGAATCGAAAAAGTTTGTTTTGACAATAAAAACCGATCAACGATAAGTGAATTTTGAATCCACACGTAGACCGATCGCATGTACATTGAGTTGACGCGTAGACCGACCGCACTCGAAAATAATCCACGCGTAGACCGACCGCGACCGGAGTTGTTCGACGCGTAGACCGATCGCATGTACATTGAGTTGACGCGTAGACCGACCGCACTCGGGAATAATCCACGCGTAGACCGACCGCGACCAGAGTTGTTCGACGCGTAGACCGATCGCTTTCTCGAAAAGTAAAAAAACATAACTTTCTTCTTATCGCATTAACGTAACAATCAATATCGAAACGTGGTTAAAAAGTTTTTTTAAAAATTATTTTTTCATCGAAATGAAATAAATAAACCTTCATTTTTCGACCGTAGATCGACCGCTTTTTCTTAAAACCAAACAAAAAAAAAAAAAAATTCGTTTGTAAAATAATAAGAACATTAAAATTATTCCAGGCGTAGACCGATCGGTTTTTCTGAAATTCGAAAAAAAAAAAAATTTCTTTCATGAAACGCGAAAACCATTTTGACCTAAAATTTATTCTAATAAATTAATGAAAAAAAATTGGTATCGAAAAACGAAAGAGGATTTTAAAATCCACACGTAGACCGATCGCATGTACATTGAGTTTACGCGTAGACCGACCGCACTCGGGAATAATCCACGCGTAGACCGACCGCGACCAGAGTTGTTCGACGCGTAGACCGATCGCATGTACATTGGGTTGACGCGTAGACCGATCGCCCTCGGAAATAATCCACTCGTAGACCGACCGCGACCAGAGTTGTTCGACGCGTAGACCGATCGCATTCTCGAAAAGTAAAAGAACATAACTTTCTTCTTATCGCATTAACGTAACGATCAATATCAAAACGTGCTTAAAAATTTTTTTTTTTAAATTATTTTTCCATCGGAATGAAATGAATAAACCTTAAATTTTTACCCGTAGATCGACCTTTTTTTCTTGAACCCAAAAAAAAAAAAAAAAATTCGGTTGTAAAATAATAAGAACATTAAAATGATTCCAGGCGTAGACCGATCGGTTTTTTTGAAATTCGAAAATGAAGAAAAAAATTTTTCATGAAACGCGAAAAAAAATTTGACCTAAAATTTATTCTAATGAATTGATGAAAAAAATTGATATCGAAAAACGAAAGAGGAATTTAAAATCCACACGTAGACCGATTGCATGTATATTAAGTTGACGCGTAGACCGACCGCACTCGGAAATAATCCACGCGTAGACCGACCGCGACCAGAGTTGTTCGACGCGTAGACCGATCGCATGTACATTGAGTTGACGCGTAGACCGATCGCACTCGGGAATAATCCACGCGTAGACCGACCGCGACCAGAGTTGTTCGACGCGTAGACCGATCGCTTTCTCGAAAAGTAAAAAAACATAACTTTCTTCTTATCGCACTAACGTAACAATCAATATCAAAACGTGGTTAAAAAATTTTTTTTCAAATAATTTTTTCATCGAAATGAAATAAATAAACCTTCATTTTTCGACCGTAGATCGACCGCTTTTTCTTGAAACCAAAAAAAAAAAAAAAAAATTCGTTTGTAAAATAATAAGAACATTAAAATTATTCCAGGCGTAGACCGATCGGTTTTTCTGAAATTCGAAAAAAAAAAAAATTTCTTTCATGAAACGCGAAAACCACTTTGACCTAAAATTTATTCTAATAAATTGATGAAAAAAAATTGGTATCGAAAAACGAAAGAGGATTTTAAAATCCACACGTAGACCGATCGCATGTACATTGAGTTGACGCGTAGACCGACCGCACTCGGGAATAATCCACGCGTAGACCGACCGCGACCAGAGTTGTTCGACGCGTAGACCGATCGCATGTACATTGGGTTGACGCGTAGACCGATCGCCCTCGGAAATAATCCACGCGTAGACCGACCGCGACCAGAGGTGTTCGACGCGTAGACCGATCGCATTCTCGAAAAGTAAAAGAACATAACTTTCTTCTTATCGCATTAACGTAACGATCAATATCAAAACGTGCTTAAAAATTTTTTTTTTTAAATTATTTTTCCATCGGAATGAAATGAATAAACCTTAAATTTTTACCCGTGGATCGACCTTTTTTTCTTAAACCCAAAAAAAAAAAAAAAATTCGGTTGTAAAATAATAAGAACATTAAAATGATTCCAGGCGTAGACCGATCGGTTTTTTTGAAATTCGAAAATGAAGAAAAAAATTTTTCATGAAACGCGAAAAAAAATTTGACCTAAAATTTATTCTAATGAATTGATGAAAAAAATTGATATCGAAAAAGGAAAGAGGAATTTAAAATCCACACGTAGACCGATCGCATGTATATTGAGTTGACGCGTAGACCGACCGCACTCGGAAATAATCCACGCGTAGACCGACCGCGACCAGAGTTGTTCGACGCGTAGACCGATCGCATGTACATTGAGTTGACGCGTAGACCGATCGCACTCGGGAATAATCCACGCGTAGACCGACCGCGACCAGAGTTGTTCGACGCGTAGACCGATCGCTTTCTCGAAAAGTAAAAAAACATAACTTTCTTCTTATCGCATTAACGTGACAATCAATATCAAAACGTGGTTAAAAAATTTTTTTTCAAATAATTTTTTCATCGAAATGAAATAAATAAAACTTCATTTTTCGACCGTAGATCGACCGCTTTTTCTTGAAACCAAAAAAAAAAAAAAAAAAATTCGTTTGTAAAATAATAAGAACATTAAAATTATTCCAGGCGTAGACCGATCGGTTTTTCTGAAATTCGAAAAAAAAAAAAATTTTTTTCATGAAACGCGAAAACCATTTTGACCTAAAATTTATTCTAATAAATTGATGAAAAAAATTGGTATCGAAAAACGAAAGAGGATTTTAAAATCCACACGTAGACCGATCGCATGTACATTGAGTTTACGCGTAGACCGACCGCACTCGGGAATAATCCACGCGTAGACCGACCGCGACCAGGGTTGTTCGACGCGTAGACCGATCGCATGTACATTGGGTTGACGCGTAGACCGATCGCCCTCGGAAATAATCCACGCGTAGACCGACCGCGACCAGAGTTGTTCGACGCGTAGACCGATCGCATTCTCGAAAAGTAAAAGAACATAACTTTCTTCTTATCGCATTAACGCAACGATCAATATCAAAACGTGCTTAAAAATTTTTTTTTTAAAATTATTTTTCCATCGGAATAAAATGAATAAACCTTAAATTTTTACCCGTAGATCGACCTTTTTTTCTTGAACCCAAAAAAAAAAAAAAAAATTCGGTTGTAAAATAATAAGAACATTAAAATGATTCCAGGCGTAGACCGATCGGTTTTTTTGAAATTCGAAAATGAAGAAAAAAATTTTTCATGAAACGCGAAAAAAAATTTGACCTAAAATTTATTCTAATGAATTGATGAAAAAAATTGATATCGAAAAACGAAAGAGTAATTTGAAATCCACACGTAGACCGATCGCATGTATATTGAGTTGACGCGTAGACCGACCGCACTCGGAAATAATCCACGCGTAGACCGACCGCGACCAGAGTTGTTCGACGCGTAGACCGATCGCATGTACATTGAGTTGACGCGTAGACCGATCGCACTCGGGAATAATCCACGCGTAGACCGACCGCGACCAGAGTTGTTCGACGCGTAGACCGATCGCTTTCTCGAAAAGTAAAAAAACATAACTTTCTTCTTATCGCATTGACGTGACAATCAATATCAAAACGTGGTTAAAAAATTTTTTTTCAAATTATTTTTTCATCGAAATGAAATAAATAAACCTTCATTTTTCGACCGTAGATCGACCGCTTTTTCTTGAAACCAAAAAAAAAAAAAAAAAAATTCGTTTGTAAAATAATAAGAACATTAAAATTATTCCAGGCGTAGACCGATCGGTTTTTCTGAAATTCGAAAATGAAGAAAAAAAATTTTCATGTAACGCGAAAAAAAATTTGACCTAAAATTTATTCTAATGGATTGATGAAAAAAATTGATATCGAAAAACGAAAGAGGAATTTAAAATCCACACGTAGACCGATCGCATGTACATTGAGTTGACGCGTAGACCGACCGCACTCGGGAATAATCCACGCGTAGACCGACCGCGACCAGAGTTGTTCGACGCGTAGACCGATCGCTTTCTCGAAAAGTAAAAAAACATAACTTTCTTCTTATCGCATTAACGTAACAATCAATATCTAAACGTGGTTAAAAAGTTTTTTTAAAAATTATTTTTTCATCGAAATGAAATAAATAAACCTTCATTTTTCGACCGTAGATCGACCGCTTTTTCTTGAAACCAAACAAAAAAAAAAAAAAATTCGTTTGTAAAATAATAAGAACATTAAAATTATTCCAGGCGTAGACCGATCGGTTTTTCTGAAATTCGAAAAAAAAAAAAATTTCTTTCATGAAACGCGAAAACCATTTTGACCTAAAATTTATTCTAATAAATTAATGAAAAAAAATTGGTATCGAAAAACGAAAGAGGATTTTAAAATCCACACGTAGACCGATCGCGTGTACATTGAGTTTACGCGTAGACCGACCGCACTCGGGAATAATCCACGCGTAGACCGACCGCGACCAGAGTTGTTCGACGCGTAGACCGATCGCATGTACATTGGGTTGACGCGTAGACCGATCGCCCTCGGAAATAATCCACTCGTAGACCGACCGCGACCAGAGTTGTTCGACGCGTAGACCGATCGCATTCTCGAAAAGTAAAAGAACATAACTTTCTTCTTATCGCATTAACGTAACGATCAATATCGAAACGTGCTTAAAAATTTTTTTTTTTTAATTATTTTTCCATCGGAATGAAATGAATAAACCTTAAATTTTTACCCGTAGATCGACTTTTTTTTCTTGAACCCAAAAAAAAAAAAAAAAATTCGGTTGTAAAATAATAAGAACATTAAAATGATTCCAGGCGTAGACCGATCGGTTTTTTTGAAATTCGAAAATGAAGAAAAAATTTTTTCATGAAACGCGAAAAAAAATTTGACCTAAAATTTATTCTAATGAATTGATGAAAAAAATTGATATCGAAAAACGAAAGAGGAATTTAAAATCCACACGTAGACCGATCGCATGTATATTGAGTTGACGCGTAGACCGACCGCACTCGGAAATAATCCACGCGTAGACCGACCGCGACCAGAGTTGTTCGACGCGTAAACCGATCGCATGTACATTGAGTTGACGCGTAGACCGATCGCACTCGGGAATAATCCACGCGTAGACCGACCGCGACCAGAGTTGTTCGACGCGTAGACCGATCGCTTTCTCGAAAAGTAAAAAAACATAACTTTCTTCTTATCGCATTAACGTAACAATCAATATCAAAACGTGGTTAAAAAATTTTTTTTCAAATTATTTTTTCATCGAAATGAAATAAATAAACCTTCATTTTTCGACCGTAGATCGACCGCTTTTTCTTGAAACCAAAGAAAAAAAAAAAAAATTCGTTTGTAAAATAATAAGAACATTAAAATTATTCCAGGCGTAGACCGATCGGTTTTTCTGAAATTCGAAAAAAAAAAAAATTTCTTTCATGAAACGCGAAAACCATTTTGACCTAAAATTTATTCTAATAAATTGATAAAAAAAAATTGGTATCGAAAAACGAAAGAGGATTTTAAAATCCACACGTAGACCGATCGCATGTACATTGAGTTGACGCGTAGACCGACCGCACTCCGGAATAATCCACGCGTAGACCGACCGCAACCAGAGTTGTTCGACGCGTAGACCGATCGCATGTACATTGAGTTGACGCGTAGACCGATCGCCCTCGGAAATAATCCACGCGTAGACCGACCGCGACCAGAGTTGTTCGACGCGTAGACCGATCGCATTCTCGAAAAGTAAAAGAACATAACTTTCTTCTTATCGCATTAACGTAATAATCAATATCAAAACGTGCTTAAAAATTTTTTTTTTTAAATTATTTTCCATCGGAATGAAATGAATAAACCTTAAATTTTTACCCGTAGATCGACCTTTTTTTCTTGAACCCAAAAAAAAAAAAAAAATTCGGTTGTAAAATAATAAGAATATTAAAATGATTCCAGGCGTAGACCGATCGGTTTTTTTGAAATTCAAAAATGAAGAAAAAAATTTTTCATGAAACGCGAAAACCAATTTGACCTAAAATTTATTCTAATGAATTGATGAAAAAAATTGATATCGAAAAACGAAAGAGGAATTTAAAATCCACACGTAGACCGATCGCATGTATATTGAGTTGACGCGTAGACCGACCGCACTCGGAAATAATCCACGCGTAGACCGACCGCGACCAGAGTTGTTCGACGCGTAGACCGATCGCATGTACATTGAGTTGACGCGTAGACCGATCGCACTCGGGAATAATCCACGCGTAGACCGACCGCGACCAGAGTTGCTCGACGCGTAGACCGATCGCTTTTTCGAAGAGTAAAAGAAAATAACTTTCTTCTTATCGTATTAATGTAACAATCAATATCAAAACGTGGTTAAAAAATTTTTTTTTTCCAAATTGTTTTTTCATCGAAATGAAATAAATAAACCTTCATTTTTTACCCGTAGATCGACCGCTTTTTCTTGAAACCAAAAAAAAAAAAAAAATTTCGTTTGTAAAATAATAAGAACATGAAAATTATTCCAGGCGTAGACCGATCGGTTTTTCTGAAATTCGAAA
>CAXAQZ010001160.1:0-12275 GCA_963971145.1 Sussaba pulchella | reverse complement strand
ACACAGACACTGAAACACAAACACACAAACGCACACACGCAAACGCACACACACCACACACACACACACAGACACATACACACACCCACACACACACACACACACACACACACGGACACGACCACACACACACACACACACACACACACACACACACACACACACACACACACACACACACACACACACACACACACACACACACACACACACACACACACACACACACACACACACACACACACACACACACACACACACACACACACACACACACACACACACACACACACACACACACACACACACACACACACACACACACACACACACACACACACACACACACACACACACACACACACACACACACACACACACACACACACACACACACACACACACACACACACACACACACACACACACACACACACACACACACACACACACACACACACACACACACACACACACACACACACACACACACACACACACACACACACACACACACACACACACACACACACACACACACACACACACACACACACACACACACACACACACACACACACACACACACACACACACACACACACACACACACACACACACACACACACACACACACACACACACACACACACACACACACACACACACACACACACACACACACACACACACACACACACACACACACACACACACACACACACACACACACACACACACACACACACACACACACACACACACACACACACACACACACACACACACACACACACACACACACACACACACACACACACACACACACACACACACACACACACACACACACACACCTACACACACACACACACACACACACACACGATGTGTTTTCTGGATGTTTTAACACATTGTGAACATAATGACATAAACATCTCGAAAAAAATGTTCACCACAACATAGCTCCCTCTATGAGGAAGGAAATTGTATTGCAAAACTTCTTGAATCTGTGCAGTCCCGACTGTACTCGTGGGTTCTTGGAAACAAGCGGAATTATGCTAATGCTAACGATGACATGTGTTCGATTCGACAAGCTTTTATACCACGAATTTCCGGCTATCCGATCCGGCCCTGGTCCGGACGGCTTCCTATAAACGAGGTTCTACTGTACATCGTGTTTTTCACAAGTACAATAGAATTGTGTAGATGACAAGCACCGTGTCATTCTCTGGGGCCTTCTGGACGAATGAAGAGTACGTTCGGAAGAAAGTTAAAAACAAACGTAGGTCATAATCGTTGACAAGCTCCATGAATGCTTACAAAACCATAACCTCAGAAGTCTGTCCAAACAGCAGTTTAAACGGTCCAGTGTGCGCCACGCCAGTCCACGGTGCTGATTTTTCCTTCAATGAAATTGTGACCGGCAAATTCTCGATTTATAAAGAAGTTAAGAAAAAGTCACTATGATCCAGCAGACAACTTCGTACTTGTCGGAGTTGGGCCACTCCCCTCGAACCGAAAAAATAAAGAATTTTCACGGTAAAACGACTTTACGATTTTAAGAAGTCGTTTACCGAATAGCTCCCGGAGTTTGTTGAATGATTACAGCGTGACGAGCGAAAGAGTTTTTCCCTCGTGTCGTCGAAGTCGAGTGCTATTTGCCATTGTAGCGTTTGAGCCAGTTGGCGCGCTAAGTCGTCCGTTGTCGTTTTCGCTGCAGGTTCCAAACACGCGTAGCGTAGCCCGCGGGTTCGAAGCCACGAGCATCAACGAAAGCCCATCGGGCGACTTTTCGTGGCTCGAGTTTATTGTGACATTCGTCTTGAACACTTTTCGTGCCAGTGATGGGCAAATTTGTACTTCAAGAGTACAAGAAGGTGTACGGAGTACAGTAGTACTTCGTACTGAGGAAGCGCGGGAGTACGTAGTACGGCTGTACTCCGTACTGCAGGAACGCGGGAGTACGGAGTACAGTTGTACTTCGTACAACTGCACGGAGTTTTTTTTTTAATCCAAGAAATTATTTTCCTATTTTTTTTTCGAATCATAAATCAAGTAATAATAATTGCGTTTTGATTTACCAATTAACCATTCAACAATTTTACCATTTAACATAATAACCGACAGAATAACTGATGCAGTGCCAAATAACTTTGTCGCGGTTATTTTGTCCGCTGGGTAGCGATTGGCACCGATGGGACAGTCTCGCGCACAAAGCCTTCGCGTTGATTGCGATTGATTGATTCGTTTAACGAATAAACGCTGTTAGGGGGTGGGGGGAGGGGCGAGGGAAACTTGTTGTGGCGTAATGGCAGTAGGGTACAACTGTACTCCGTACTCCCGCGTTCTCGCAATACGGTACAGTTGTACTCCGTATTTATTTGGTATTTCAAGTACAAATGTACTCCGGGGCTGCCCAACACTGTTTCGTGCGATACGATATTTTCGGATACCGATCGATTCTCTTTCGTAGCGCGGTCGTTTCTCGTGTGCTCGGCCATCGTCAAGGGGATCTCCGTGTGCGTCGAGAAAAATCGAATCCATGGGAAAGGGCGCATCGCACAACGTTGGGTGCACAACGGTCTTCGAGGATTCGAGAAAAACCGTCTCCAATCGAATACAAAAATATTGCACAAAGTTCGTGGTCGATGAAAAGCCCGAAATTTTCGAATTAACTCGACAATAAAGTCCAGGTTTTAGGCGAACATTCGCTATGGGAGATTTTTTACGACTCATCAACTGGGCATTCTTTCCAAAAACGGAGACACACGACGTTTTCTTTGATGCATTGCAGGTCTGTTAGTTTTTATGGCATAAGTCAACATGGAGAAGAAGCCGAGTCCTGGAATTTCTTTGTCGAATCGGAATTGACAATGTGAAGTATTTTAAGCAAAGTGACGAGATTACTTGGAAGATTAATCGCGCGAAAATGACATAATAAAGATTCAACGGTGCCAATAGCTGATTTTTTCCTTCTGTATTAAAAAGTAAGCAATTTTTCATTCGTAAAATGATCGAAACAGCTTGTAATGTAATAAAAAAAAATCTGAAGCAATATATTTAATTATATGAAACAAAATGTTAACAACAATGTCGTACGAATTTTTTGTCACATAAAAATATCTTATAAATATCTGCTATCAGTATGAAATTTCGCAAGATCATGATAACTGGATCTCAATGTGAAATCACGTGTACACCGCAGACCAGTAGCGAATAGATCATCCCTTATTCGCCGTGAACTTGAACCTACGTGGATCCTCCGAGGGCTAGATGTGTCTCCCAGGCCGAATTCATTCTATTCTCCTGAGGAAGAGTCCTCAATTTATTTTTTTGTTTAAATGAGTTCTTTCATGATTCTGTCTTCAACAAAATCACTTGGAATATACTCTATTCCCGTTGTCATTGAAAAACGAAGAGAATGATCTATATAAAAGTATTTTTCTGACGAACGGAAAAGGTTGTGCACAGGGGGAAAAAAGGGGCACTTTTGGCCCCTGGAGGACCTTTTAAAGGCAAAAAATGAAGGAGGACCCGTCCAGGGTTAATGGACCGCCTTTACTATCAGGATACAATAGGAATACGCAATTTTCACTTTTCTATAATAGACATTAACTGTTTCGTCAACTGTGAAAAATCTTCTATTCCTTCAAATACAAATTTCTCCCTTTTCCTCGATACAAATAACCTTGAAAATATTATCGCACGAGGCAACGTCATCATACCCAGTCCCTGTGTCATTGGCATCGACTATTCCGATACCCATGTAGCAAATGCTTGCGCGCGTCACAGTTGTAAAATCCTTGAAAAAAAACTACCTCAGCTAATTCTTTCTGCTATTCGCGTTCATCATTCGTTCCTGTTTCGTTCCCGAAAAAAGAATCGAACGCATGCATATATCCTCTCGGCAGGAACCGCAATGCATCTTCGTGACGTCTTCTGCGCGAGCACTTTATCAACGCAAAATGTATCCGTCAACGCGTTCGTCCGTTTCGTTAATTGAACGTCTGAAAAAAAATAAAATGAAAAAGCACACATGCAAATCCTTTCGAACGGAGCGAACTTTGTCCCGCCTTTTATAAATGCATGACAAGAAATACTGACCACACATACACGCACAGACTCAACGTTATGACAGATAGCTAGTATGACTATATGAGAGAGGCCCCGCTGATTTCCCATTCCCTCTCGCTGAAATAGCACAATAGTTCATCTCCCGCGCGTTGATATCGCGCGACGGCGGTTCCCAACCGTTCAAACTCCCCTTTCCCGTCGCCCACGTTCAGGACTCGACACGGAGCCTTCTCACTTATCGACTGAAACATATTTAATTTCCGTTTGACGGTCGACGACTACATCCTTCCCTGCCTTCGCTGCTCGCCACTTGGTACATTCGTCTCTTTCCTGTGTGAGCCCCGCGATTACACCTCCGCATCACTTTATCTACTCTTTTCCAATAAGGTCATCTCTATACTGTGCAATTGCCCTTTTGCCGAGGACGCTTTGGCGAAACACACGCCTTGCATCGTTCGCCCATTATCACAGTGGCGCCATTGGTAACAGACTGCACACGGTTTCATTGGATATCTTTCACGTTTTAATATGGTATTTTCTTGGTTATGAAAAAATTCTATGGCAGAAGGTGTTCAAAATATATGAGTGATTCTACTAATCCGAGTACCGAGCTGGGGCTTCACTATCAGCGATCTCGTTGCATTGTAATTGTATGGACCATGCTGTGAATGTTTTGTTTTTTTTTCATTTATTTCTCAATGTGTTTTAATTTCTAAATAATTAGTCATGCCCCAATTTTCTATGTAGAAAAGGCGCAGCTTCCAAAAAAAAAATACGAAAACATTTTAGGGTCTTAAAAAATTACCTGAAATCGCATTTGAAATATAAAAGTCGATTGCTCGACTAATACGCATTTCAGAATGGAAAAAATTCAATATTTCTTTCGAAGAGCTGAGACAATTTTACATAACATACTTACAAATCAAGTTGGGATCTCTATAAACACTCGTCGAGTCAACAAATGTATGAAAAAACAACTTGGGCCCCAGTTTATTTATTTTAATTTTCCCTGTCTTCTTAATGGCGAGGACAGCTTGAAAAGTTGGAGTATAGAATATGTCTTGGAATTGGATAGATGCTTTTTTATAACTCTGTCCAGATTTTCAGATATAAGAGAGAGGAAGTGTAACGTTGGGGTTTTTTTTGCCGTTTTTGATCGGGAACATCGATTATCTAATTCGGTTTTCGAATTCAAATATCTTTCATTTACAAAAAGCGCAAAGGTAATGTTTAATGAATTATTCGATACACATCCGTAAAACTGGAGTGGAGTAAGTATCTGATGAAAAATCTGTTTATAATTTTTCCAATTCATTTTTTTCCGAAGTTTTCCAAGAGAAACAAAAATGATCTCAGACAAGTTTCGTTCGAAAATTATTGCTATTAAAACACATTAATAGTTTGTCATGGGACAATCGTTTTTAATGGGAAAAATAGCTATGAATTCCCAACGAAACGTTAATCCATTCTGATCAATGTCTCAAAATTTTTTATTTTAATTCAAGAAATTCAAAAAAAAATAAATTAAAAAAATTGCAAATATATATTATGAGTTGTGCACCATTTTATTGTCTAACCCCTCATCCATATTGCTTCGATCGTTCAACGTTATCATGAATACTTTCATCATACAGCGCGTACGAAAACGAAGAGAAAATACCCGTCTTTCTAAAATTTATCAATAATCGCTGCTGAGATATATCGGCTTGAAAGACTCAAAATCATCAATAGTTGAAAAATTTAATTTGCTCGTATCTTAATGGCGATCGCTCAAAATGGAAAAACCCGAAATACGTATCGCTTCGTTTTTCACTTAAATCGATGTGAAAAATTGTGGGGCACAAATTTGGAGTCAACTGTTCGAAGGTGTCTCAGTTTCCAGTGATCAGTGTGTTTCCAACGTTTCACCGCGTCGCGGGTGTAGTTCAGATGGGAAACGAATTACTAAGCCGAAAGTATAGCGCTCACAGAATTGAGAAATTTGCGATTTTGAGAAGAAAAGACATTTGCCAAAATAGCGAATAACCAATTTGTGATGTATTCAAATACTCCGCCGCTGGCGATAAGGGCAGCACCGAGCGCTTCGATCGACGCGCGGGTCGACGGAAGCTCAGAGAGGTTCTTATTGTCTGACTGGATGATCGCGTTATCCTGTATCTACGTTAATATGAATAAATCCGATTTACATTTACGGCAATTGTTTATTTAAATATTGAACAATGGCGACGAGGATAAAGAGATTTAACGATGATCGAGCCGCGAGAGCTCGTGTGCGTGCGTAAAGTGGTGATTATACCGGCGGAAAATTATCGTGAGCCACGTGCTCCGAGAGCGCCACGTTAACCTAAAAACTGAATGTCCGACTCGGAAAAAAGTGCTCGAGGAATATCTCGCCGTGTAGGTAAAAAAAAGTGATTCGGAAGTGGATCAGAGAGCATCTGGGTCAGAGAGCAGCAGTTCGAAGGGATTTCAAGATCCACAAGAGACAGCCGCGATGTCAGCCACAATTGGTTCGCTCGCGGAATTCGACGCCGCTAAGGAGAAATGGGAAAGTTATATCGAATGATTTGAATTTTTTCTCGAGGCGAATAAGATTACCTCAGAGAGTGCGAAGCGATGCACACTGTTTACAGCGGTAGGTGCAAAAACGTACGATACAATTAAAAACCTTATTGCGCCGGAAACCACTGGGCCAGTGACGTATGACCAAATAAAAGAGAGATGTAAGGCACATTTCTGTAAATCGGTGAATGAGTTATTAGCCAGAGTTCGGTTTCAGAAAAGAGACCAAAATCCGGGGGAAAGCCTTAAGGATTTTGAACGTGAACTCCGGAAATTAGCTCAAGGCTGTAAATTCGGAGGAGCCGAGGATTCGCTGCCTATGAAAATCATGCTACGAGATAGGTTCGTCGCTGGTCTTGTCGATGGAGAGCTACAGCGCCACCTATGCCGTCGTCATGAAGGGACGGTCTCGTCGACGAATAAAGAGGGGTTGACGCTGGAGAAAGTTCTCGAGATTGGAAGCAGTATCGAGGGTACTGAGCGATTGCAAAAGCAGTTAAAAAACGGGGTTACACCGTCCATAAAACGAATGGAGTTGAAAAAATTCAAGAAAAAGCACCAACAAGATACAAAAGGGCAGCCGGAAAAGCAGCAAAAATTATGCTACCGGTGCAATAAACCGAACCACGTTCCGGACAATTGCCATTTCAAACAAGCGGTCTGCAGATTTTGTAACAAGGAGGGTCACATAGAACAAGCGTGTATTACTAAGAAAAAGGGAGCTCGACCGAAGGAGAAGACTTCGAAAAATGCTCGTGTGACTCTTTCTTATTCGGATTCCGAATCCGAAGGCGGGTATATCTACTCTATCACGCAGAATCGTCCAAACACATACCACACGAAGTCACGTTACTGTATAAAGGTTAAATTAAACAATATCGAAATTGATATGGAAGTCGACAGTGGGGCAGACGAGTCCTTAATTAACGAGTCGACGTTTAAAAAAATTTGGGGTAACTCGCATCCCGTTTGGAGTTCTCGCGGGCCGAGGCTAAAGACGTGGGGAAAGCGTCCGATCGCGACGAAAGGTACCGTTATGGTAAATGTGGAATACAAGGGCATAAATAAGCAATTACCTGTTATAGTCACAGCTGAAAAGAACGGGCAAATCTATTCGGCTCCAGTTGGTTCGAGGAGTTCGACATTGATGTCAAAGGAATTTCCAATGTGAACGATCTACAATCGGATTATCAATCGCTCTTGGAGGAGTATCCAGGGGTCCTCAACAAAAAACTGTCGGGACACGCTGGAACGCCGATAAATATAGAGCTTAAACCAGGAACCACTCCGAAATTTTTCAAGTCGCGCCGAGTTCCATATGGTTTGAGTGAACCGGTCAACGAGGCTCTAACCAAATTGGTCAAGCAGAAGATGTTGTGACCCACCGACCAGTGTGATGGGGCGACGCCCGCACTGTTCGTGAAGAAACCAAACGGAGATGTGAGGGTCGTAGGAGATTATAAGGTAACTATTAATCCCTTCATACGGGATTCTGAGTACCTGTTACCAACCGTAGCTGAAGCCATGGTTTCGTTGAATGGAGGAAAAATATTCTCTCAGATCGATTTAAAAAATGCTTATAAGCAGTTACGGGTCAACCAGGAAACTTCGAAGGTACTAACGATTAGCACTCCGCAAGGTTTGTTTAACGTAAACGTCTTGCTCGATGGTCTCAACATTGCACCGCGTATTTCCCAGAAATTTATGGTCTCGCGGTTGCAAGGAATCGATGGAATTCTGATTTATCTCGATAATATCAAAATCCAGGGCCGTACCAAGGAAGAGCACGATAAGAAACTGCGAGAGGTCCTGAACCGGTTGGAAGCGGCAAATCTACGCATTGATCACGACAAATGTGATCTGGGTGTCACATCAATGGAACTTCTCGGGTATCAGATCTCAGAACACGGAATTCAACCCCTGAAGAGTAAGATTACGGCAATCAAAAACATGCCAGTGCCATCGAGCGTTAAAGAATTGCAAGTATTTCTAGGGGGATTAAATTTCTACGGAAGATTTTTACGGGATCGAGCGACCATCGCCGAACCACTCCACAGGCTGTTGGATAAAAATACTTCGTGGGCATGGACGAACGCTCACGAGAAGGCATTTGTCGAGCTAAAAAATCAGCTGATTTCGGCACCAATATTGTGCCACTTCGACGAAGCACGACCAATCATGGTAGCGGCGGACGCGTCACCGACGGGAATTGGAGCTATCCTGGCCAACGTAGGAGAAGACGGAGAGGAGTATCCGGTAGCTTTCTCCTCGAAGACGTTATCTGAAACTCAGAGGAGATATTCACAGCTGGATCGGGAGGCGTTAGCGCTCGTACATGCTGTGCGACACTTCCATCAGTATATCGCTGGAGGAAAGTTTAAGCTGGTAACGGATCACAAGCCCCTTTTGGGAATATTCGATCCTCGCAAAACGACTCCGGAAATACTTTCTCCAAAACAATGTCGCTATTCTACGATACTGAGTGCCTACGATTTCGACCTGGAACACAGAGCCGGGAATAAGAATGGAAACGTCGACGTATTATCACGATTGCCACTGAGCGACGTGCTCGAGGAAGAAGAAAATACGTTTGGCGAAGTCTTGATGATCGAAAATGTATCTCAGCAACCGATCACAGCACAAGATATCGCTAAAGAGTCCGGAGCCGATTCACAACTGAGGCAAGTCAAACATTGGGTACTGTAGGGCTGGCCAAAAAAGGTTTCCACGGAATACACACAGTTCTGGACAAAAAGGCAGGAATTATCGATTTATAAAGAATGCATCCTATGGGGCAGCCGGGTAGTCGTACCGGAGGTGCTGCGATCTACAGTTCTCGAATACTTACATGGAAATCACGCTGGAATTTGTAGAACCAAGGCCGCGGCACGCTCATATGCTTGGTGGCCCGGGATCGATTCAGAAATCGAGCTATTGGTAAAAAACTGCACAGCGTGTATGGAGACCCAATCGGCACCCGCAAGAACACCTACGGAACAATGGAAGCCGCCAACAACGCCCTGGAGTCGTCTACATGTGGATTTTGCAGGTCCTTTCGAAGGCCAAACGTTCCTAATAACGGTGGATGCAGCCACAAGGTGGCTAGACGTGAAACGGGTTCCATCTGCGAGCTCAACGACGGTTATCCGGGAAATGCGCCGGCTTTTCACTACATTCGGCGTTCCGGAAACTATCGTAAGCGATAACGGTACGGCGTTCGTTTCGACGGAAAATAGAGAATTTTATTCGAAAAACGGCGTAAAATGGTTGCATACGGCGCGGTACAATCCTCAGGCCAACGGGCAGGCGGAAAGAATGGTGCAAACAACGAAAATTTCGCTGAAAAAATTGACTGATGGAGATTGGGAAGTAAAATTGGCCCGGCTCCTAATTAAGCAACACTCAACGCCATCGTATTCAATGGGGAAGAGCCCTGCTGAACTAATGTTCGGACGTAAGCTGAGAACCGCCCTGGACAGAATGAAGCCAACGCCAAAAGAAGAACTGAAGGACAAGGAAGAGCCCTACCAGCGAATCCGATGTGTCCCATTGAAAGCGCGGATCCGGATGAGAAATTACCGAGTCGGGGGACCAAAATGGACTATAGCAAGCGTTGTGCAGCGTCTGGGTAAACGGACATACATCGTAAAGGAAGAAGACACTGGGCTAATGTACAAAAGAGACTTAGACCAACTGGTTCCATTACCCGGTTCAACTACCTCATTCCAAGAGGAACGAAAATGCACATCGACGGTCCGGGTTCCTTTTTTCGACTCCAAGTTAGATACCAATAATCAAGAGGGGGAAGAAATACCCCACGTCGAATTAGCAGAAGCAGAACAGCAACGTCGTAGACGCCCAAAAAGAGCATGTGTCGCTGGAAGCCGAAACCGATACAGGGAAAGTCTGCTCGAGGCGAGTGTACATGAGGGCCTTCCGTAGCAATGCCAATCCAAGGGTAAAGGGATGTGATATATTCAAATATCCCGCCGCTGGCGATAAGGGCAGCACCGAGCGCTTCGATCGACGCGCAAGTCGACGGAAGTTCAGAGAGGTTCTTATCGTGTGACTGGATGATCGCGTTATCCTGTATCTACGTTAATATGAATAAATTCGATTTACATTTACGGCAATTGTTTATTTAAATATTGAACACAATTTTTAAAGAGCTCTGAAGAAAATGAAAATCGATGTGCCATCGTACGGCATTCGGAATTGCTCTCTGAGAAGCAAAGTATAGCAGCATAACTCCGAAGCCACCGTTAGGTAGCCACCGCATGCGCTTTTTTCACAACCCGAACTTGTGTGACAGAATCATGATTGAATTGTTTAATGTTATTAAAAACAATGTACAAGAATCCATGTGTTGAACAGATGTTTGTTAAGTAATTCTTCCAAGTTTTGGATTGTTCACAAAGCTACGATTAAACGATTTCATTCGATTCTTCACATTTGCGATACAAGTTTATATTCACCCTTCGCCGTCACCCTACCAAATATTATCACGACCGCCACATTCGGTGGATTCCTCCCAGTCAGTTTTCACAAAGCAATTGTCAGGAAACTATCGGTCCGAAATGGTCACAAAAATTTACCTTCAAGTTCATTTTTTACTTTTAGCGTTTTAATTTCGTTGTTTTGCAAAATTACAGCGATTAGATCCAACGAATTCACAAATCGATACGAGTTCTACTTTTCCATGACGTGCAAGAACGAACGAAACCTCAGAATGTTTAAACTCCACTTATCTATATGAAAAAAATTATGTCGGAAGATCGTACATGGCCAAAACCGATAAAAACGCTTGGGTTCCCAAGTTATCGACTAAATCTGATGGTTCCAGCTCTGACGTAGAAGACTTCACGAAATAATAAGGACGTTCGAGGATACTAATATCCGTGATGTATCTAGAGAGGCCAAGGACGAGAAACATCGGCCCACAGGTAAAATATATTTTGCAAAAAAAGAAATTGAAACGCGTTATCTCGTGCACCATCGATGAAAAACCCGAGTCGAAATTTCTAGCCTTCACCTGTCCTCCTTACTGCCAAATCCTTTGATCTTGGGGGTGCCGACGACTGTCCTACCCTCCGTCTAGCCTACTGCTAGCCTGTATGCGGAATGAACCATCGCTTGCGCCAGTTCCTACAACCTCCCTGATTCCGTCTCCACTCTCCGCGACTCCGTCTCCACTCCCCGCGACCCTGCGCGACCTTCCCCCAGTCTACCTCGGCCTATCCGTATACTCTCCACCAGAGTTCGGAGCCTACATGTTCCTACCACAGTCTACCTTGGCCTATTCGTATACTCTCCAGCAGCCTGCTGAGCCTACAACACTTGTCCCAGTCACGTCCACCCTCCTCAATCTCTACTAATCCGGCCATTTCACATAAGCTACTCAAACAGGCAGATACTTTGGGTTCAACTTTTGCAGGGTAGGTCAGTAATATTCAATTGAGGCCAGTGAAAATGGCAATTAGTTCGCCCGCTATGCTTAAAATTAAAAATGCCGATGTCCATCTGTAGAATAAACCTAATATTATTATTATTATACTTATTAAAATAATACTCTTTCCAATGAATGCCTTGATGTGTTTGCATCATCCGTCACATCAATTTTTTTTGCTGCATGTGAA
>CAXAQZ010001159.1:15000-18118 GCA_963971145.1 Sussaba pulchella | reverse complement strand
TATCGAAAAACGAAAGAGGAATTTAAAATCCACACGTAGACCGATCGCATGTATATTGAGTTGACGCGTAGACCGACCGCACTCGGAAATAATCCACGCGTAGACCGACCGCGACCAGAGTTGTTCGACGCGTAAACCGATCGCATGTACATTGAGTTGACGCGTAGACCGATCGCACTCGGGAATAATCCACGCGTAGACCGACCGCGACCAGAGTTGTTCGACGCGTAGACCGATCGCTTTCTCGAAAAGTAAAAAAACATAACTTTCTTCTTATCGCATTAACGTAACAATCAATATCAAAACGTGGTTAAAAAATTTTTTTTCAAATTATTTTTTCATCGAAATGAAATAAATAAACCTTCATTTTTCGACCGTAGATCGACCGCTTTTTCTTGAAACCAAAGAAAAAAAAAAAAAATTCGTTTGTAAAATAATAAGAACATTAAAATTATTCCAGGCGTAGACCGATCGGTTTTTCTGAAATTCGAAAAAAAAAAAAATTTCTTTCATGAAACGCGAAAACCATTTTGACCTAAAATTTATTCTAATAAATTGATAAAAAAAAATTGGTATCGAAAAACGAAAGAGGATTTTAAAATCCACACGTATCGCATGTACATTGAGTTGACGCGTAGACCGACCGCACTCCGGAATAATCCACGCGTAGACCGACCGCAACCAGAGTTGTTCGACGCGTAGACCGATCGCATGTACATTGAGTTGACGCGTAGACCGATCGCCCTCGGAAATAATCCACGCGTAGACCGACCGCGACCAGAGTTGTTCGACGCGTAGACCGATCGCATTCTCGAAAAGTAAAAGAACATAACTTTCTTCTTATCGCATTAACGTAATAATCAATATCAAAACGTGCTTAAAAATTTTTTTTTTTAAATTATTTTCCATCGGAATGAAATGAATAAACCTTAAATTTTTACCCGTAGATCGACCTTTTTTTCTTGAACCCAAAAAAAAAAAAAAAATTCGGTTGTAAAATAATAAGAATATTAAAATGATTCCAGGCGTAGACCGATCGGTTTTTTTGAAATTCAAAAATGAAGAAAAAAATTTTTCATGAAACGCGAAAACCAATTTGACCTAAAATTTATTCTAATGAATTGATGAAAAAAATTGATATCGAAAAACGAAAGAGGAATTTAAAATCCACACGTAGACCGATCGCATGTATATTGAGTTGACGCGTAGACCGACCGCACTCGGAAATAATCCACGCGTAGACCGACCGCGACCAGAGTTGTTCGACGCGTAGACCGATCGCATGTACATTGAGTTGACGCGTAGACCGATCGCACTCGGGAATAATCCACGCGTAGACCGACCGCGACCAGAGTTGCTCGACGCGTAGACCGATCGCTTTTTCGAAGAGTAAAAGAAAATAACTTTCTTCTTATCGTATTAATGTAACAATCAATATCAAAACGTGGTTAAAAAATTTTTTTTTTCCAAATTGTTTTTTCATCGAAATGAAATAAATAAACCTTCATTTTTTACCCGTAGATCGACCGCTTTTTCTTGAAACCAAAAAAAAAAAAAAAAAATTTCGTTTGTAAAATAATAAGAACATGAAAATTATTCCAGGCGTAGACCGATCGGTTTTTCCTGAAATTCGAAAGAAAAAAAATTTTCTTCATGAAACGCGAAAACCATTTTGACCAAAAATTTATTCTAATAAATTGATGAAAAAAAATTGGTATCGAAAAAACTCGCTTTCTCGAAAAGTAAAAGAACATAACTTCCTTCTTATCGCATTAACGTAACAATCAATATCAAAACGTGCTTAAAAATTTTTTTTTTCAAATTATTTTTCCATCGGAATGAAATGAATAAACCTTAAATTTTTACCCGTAGATCGACCGCTTTTTCTTAAACCCGAAAAGAAATAAAAAAATTTGGTTGTAAAATAATAAGAACATTAAAATTATTCCAGGGGTAGACCGATCGGTTTTTTTGAAATTCGAAAAAAAAAATTTTTTTTTTCATGAAACGCGAAAATTAATTTTACCTTAAATTTGTTCTAATAAATTGATGAAAGAAATTGTTATCGAAAAACGAAAGAGGAATTTCAAATCCACGCGTAGGACCGACCGCGGGCAGAGTTGTTCGTTGCGTAGACCGATCGCATGTACATTGAGTTGACGCGTAGACCGATCGCACTCGGAAATAATCCATCCGCAGACCGACCGCGACCAGGGTTGTTCGACGCGTAGACCGATCGCTTTTTCGAAAAGTAAAAGAACATAACTTTCTTCTTATCGCATTAACGTAACAATCAATATCAAAACGTGCTTAAAAATTTTTTTTTTCAAATTATTTTTCTATCGGAATGAAATGAATAAACCTAATTTTTCACCCGTAGATCGACCGCTTTTTCTTAAACCCAAAAAAAAAAAAAATTCGTTTGTAAAATAATAAGAACATTAAAATTATTCCAGGCGTAGACCGATCGGTTTTTCTGAAATTCGAAAAAAAAAAAAAAAATTTTTCATGAAACGCGAAAACCATTTTGGCCTAAAATTTATTCTAATGAGTTGATGAAAAAAAATTAGTACTGAAAAACGAAAGAGGAATTTAAAATTCACACGTAGACCGATCGCAAATCTTGTTTGGTCGATAAGTAGACCGTTTATGGTTTCACGAATTTCTTTTATAGGGACGGTCCGAATCTTGTTAATCAACGAGCATTCTTCTAACTCAATCGAGCAATTCGTTATTCCCGGCGTTTATCCTCGTATCAATTATTTCGGTTCGAAGAGTAGACGAATCCCTATTTGAAAATTTTTTAAATTTCCACGTGCATCGCATTGGGCCGTTAAAAGTCGTCAGAATCTTCGTAATATTCAACGATTCTCCGGACTTTATGCAAATTAGAAATAAATTTTTTTGCTCGAATAAATTTTTACGAAAATTTTAGATAGGTACAGTGGGAATCTTGTTAATCCATTTATGCAAAATATAATATCACAGATAAAACATTCCTTCAACAAAATCAAGTATCAGTTATTTCCGCCATTTACCGTTGAACAAAATATTTAAGGTCAAAGATTATGCGAATTAGTTTTTTAATTTTTTAATCTATATTTTCAACGTGCATCGC
>CAXAQZ010001159.1:0-5000 GCA_963971145.1 Sussaba pulchella | reverse complement strand
GCCGACTCGTGGTAATGCTGAGTTATAGTATGTAACCGATGATCGGACGGTAAGCGGTGACCGAACCGTCGCCTCGACTCCTCTTATAGTACCGAGCTGGGGCGCCTGCGGTTCGGCGAACGACGGCTTATACATGGGGCGCAGGGCGGCCGTACTAGCGTTGAACGGCCCGGACGGGCTCCGTGCGCTCGGACTTAGAAAAAAAACGGGCGTCAAAAACACGAAAATGTTCGCCTCGTTGGAAATGGAGTAATGAAATGATGGAATCGTCGCTACAAGGTTATAACATTTTAAACATGATAAGTCATCATTTATATATATATTTGATTTTACCAAAATTTTTCCGAATCTAATTGCTCAAAAAACAAAAAAAAATAATTACCGTCTATTTCAAATTTTTAATGATTCAATTTATGCGAAAAAGATAGAATCTTATATAAACAGTATGGAAAGTAAGATTGATAAAGTCGACTATATTAATTTATCGAATAACGATGAATAAAATTTGACGCGTAGACCGATCGCTCGTTTATAAAATTCTAAAAATTCAAAAATTCTTGTTAAACGTGAACAACGTTATGAATTGTAATTGAATCGAAAAAGTTTGTTTTGACAATAAAAACCGATCAACGATAAGTGAATTTTGAATCCACACGTAGACCGATCGCATGTACATTGAGTTGACGCGTAGACCGACCGCACTCGAAAATAATCCACGCGTAGACCGACCGCGACCGGAGTTGTTCGACGCGTAGACCGATCGCATGTACATTGAGTTGACGCGTAGACCGACCGCACTCGGGAATAATCCACGCGTAGACCGACCGCGACCAGAGTTGTTCGACGCGTAGACCGATCGCTTTCTCGAAAAGTAAAAAAACATAACTTTCTTCTTATCGCATTAACGTAACAATCAATATCGAAACGTGGTTAAAAAGTTTTTTTAAAAATTATTTTTTCATCGAAATGAAATAAATAAACCTTCATTTTTCGACCGTAGATCGACCGCTTTTTCTTAAAACCAAACAAAAAAAAAAAAAAATTCGTTTGTAAAATAATAAGAACATTAAAATTATTCCAGGCGTAGACCGATCGGTTTTTCTGAAATTCGAAAAAAAAAAAAATTTCTTTCATGAAACGCGAAAACCATTTTGACCTAAAATTTATTCTAATAAATTAATGAAAAAAAATTGGTATCGAAAAACGAAAGAGGATTTTAAAATCCACACGTAGACCGATCGCATGTACATTGAGTTTACGCGTAGACCGACCGCACTCGGGAATAATCCACGCGTAGACCGACCGCGACCAGAGTTGTTCGACGCGTAGACCGATCGCATGTACATTGGGTTGACGCGTAGACCGATCGCCCTCGGAAATAATCCACTCGTAGACCGACCGCGACCAGAGTTGTTCGACGCGTAGACCGATCGCATTCTCGAAAAGTAAAAGAACATAACTTTCTTCTTATCGCATTAACGTAACGATCAATATCAAAACGTGCTTAAAAATTTTTTTTTTTAAATTATTTTTCCATCGGAATGAAATGAATAAACCTTAAATTTTTACCCGTAGATCGACCTTTTTTTCTTGAACCCAAAAAAAAAAAAAAAAATTCGGTTGTAAAATAATAAGAACATTAAAATGATTCCAGGCGTAGACCGATCGGTTTTTTTGAAATTCGAAAATGAAGAAAAAAATTTTTCATGAAACGCGAAAAAAAATTTGACCTAAAATTTATTCTAATGAATTGATGAAAAAAATTGATATCGAAAAACGAAAGAGGAATTTAAAATCCACACGTAGACCGATTGCATGTATATTAAGTTGACGCGTAGACCGACCGCACTCGGAAATAATCCACGCGTAGACCGACCGCGACCAGAGTTGTTCGACGCGTAGACCGATCGCATGTACATTGAGTTGACGCGTAGACCGATCGCACTCGGGAATAATCCACGCGTAGACCGACCGCGACCAGAGTTGTTCGACGCGTAGACCGATCGCTTTCTCGAAAAGTAAAAAAACATAACTTTCTTCTTATCGCACTAACGTAACAATCAATATCAAAACGTGGTTAAAAAATTTTTTTTCAAATAATTTTTTCATCGAAATGAAATAAATAAACCTTCATTTTTCGACCGTAGATCGACCGCTTTTTCTTGAAACCAAAAAAAAAAAAAAAAAATTCGTTTGTAAAATAATAAGAACATTAAAATTATTCCAGGCGTAGACCGATCGGTTTTTCTGAAATTCGAAAAAAAAAAAAATTTCTTTCATGAAACGCGAAAACCACTTTGACCTAAAATTTATTCTAATAAATTGATGAAAAAAAATTGGTATCGAAAAACGAAAGAGGATTTTAAAATCCACACGTAGACCGATCGCATGTACATTGAGTTGACGCGTAGACCGACCGCACTCGGGAATAATCCACGCGTAGACCGACCGCGACCAGAGTTGTTCGACGCGTAGACCGATCGCATGTACATTGGGTTGACGCGTAGACCGATTCGCCCTCGGAAATAATCCACGCGTAGACCGACCGCGACCAGAGGTGTTCGACGCGTAAACCGATCGCATTCTCGAAAAGTAAAAGAACATAACTTTCTTCTTATCGCATTAACGTAACGATCAATATCAAAACGTGCTTAAAAATTTTTTTTTTTAAATTATTTTTCCATCGGAATGAAATGAATAAACCTTAAATTTTTACCCGTGGATCGACCTTTTTTTCTTAAACCCAAAAAAAAAAAAAAAATTCGGTTGTAAAATAATAAGAACATTAAAATGATTCAGGCGTAGACCGATCGGTTTTTTTGAAATTCGAAAATGAAGAAAAAAATTTTTCATGAAACGCGAAAAAAATTTGACCTAAAATTTATTCTAATGAATTGATGAAAAAAATTGATATCGAAAAAGGAAAGAGGAATTTAAAATCCACACGTAGACCGATCGCATGTATATTGAGTTGACGCGTAGACCGACCGCACTCGGAAATAATCCACGCGTAGACCGACCGCGACCAGAGTTGTTCGACGCGTAGACCGATCGCATGTACATTGAGTTGACGCGTAGACCGATCGCACTCGGGAATAATCCACGCGTAGACCGACCGCGACCAGAGTTGTTCGACGCGTAGACCGATCGCTTTCTCGAAAAAGTAAAAAAACATAACTTTCTTCTTATCGCATTAACGTGACAATCAATATCAAAACGTGGTTAAAAAATTTTTTTTCAAATAATTTTTTCATCGAAATGAAATAAATAAAACTTCATTTTTCGACCGTAGATCGACCGCTTTTTCTTGAAACCAAAAAAAAAAAAAAAAATTCGTTTGTAAAATAATAAGAACATTAAAATTATTCAGGCGTAGACCGATCGGTTTTTCTGAAATTCGAAAAAAAAAAAAATTTTTTCATGAAACGCGAAAACCATTTTGACCTAAAATTTATTCTAATAAATTGATGAAAAAAATTGGTATCGAAAAACGAAAGAGGATTTTAAAATCCACACGTAGACCGATCGCATGTACATTGAGTTTACGCGTAGACCGACCGCACTCGGGAATAATCCACGCGTAGACCGACCGCGACCAGGGTTGTTCGACGCGTAGACCGATCGCATGTACATTGGGTTGACGCGTAGACCGATCGCCCTCGGAAATAATCCACGCGTAGACCGACCGCGACCAGAGTTGTTCGACGCGTAGACCGATCGCATTCTCGAAAAGTAAAAGAACATAACTTTCTTCTTATCGCATAACGCAACGATCAATATCAAAACGTGCTTAAAATTTTTTTTTAAAATTATTTTTCCATCGGAATAAAATGAATAAACCTTAAATTTTTACCCGTAGATCGACCTTTTTTTCTTGAACCCAAAAAAAAAAAAAAAATTCGGTTGTAAAATAATAAGAACATTAAAATGATTCCAGGCGTAGACCGATCGGTTTTTTTTGAAATTCGAAAATGAAGAAAAAAATTTTTCATGAAACGCGAAAAAAAATTTGACCTAAAATTTATTCTAATGAATTGATGAAAAAAATTGATATCGAAAAACGAAAGAGTAATTTGAAATCCACACGTAGACCGATCGCATGTATATTGAGTTGACGCGTAGACCGACCGCACTCGGAAATAATCCACGCGTAGACCGACCGCGACCAGAGTTGTTCGACGCGTAGACCGATCGCATGTACATTGAGTTGACGCGTAGACCGATCGCACTCGGGAATAATCCACGCGTAGACCGACCGCGACCAGAGTTGTTCGACGCGTAGACCGATCGCTTTCTCGAAAAGTAAAAAAACATAACTTTCTTCTTATCGCATTGACGTGACAATCAATATCAAACGTGGGTTAAAAATTTTTTTTCAAATTATTTTTTCATCGAAATGAAATAAATAAACCTTCATTTTTCGACCGTAGATCGACCGCTTTTTCTTGAAACCAAAAAAAAAAAAAAAAAATTCGTTGTAAAATAATAAGAACATTAAAATTATTCCAGGCGTAGACCGATCGGTTTTTCTGAAATTCGAAAATGAAGAAAAAAAATTTTCATGTAACGCGAAAAAAAAATTTGACCTAAAATTTATTCTAATGGATTGATGAAAAAAATTGATATCGAAAAACGAAAGAGGAATTTAAAATCCACACGTAGACCGATCGCATGTACATTGAGTTGACGCGTAGACCGACCGCACTCGGGAATAATCCACGCGTAGACCGACCGCGACCAGAGTTGTTCGACGCGTAGACCGATCGCTTTCTCGAAAAGTAAAAAAACATAACTTTCTTCTTATCGCATTAACGTAACAATCAATATCTAAACGTGGTTAAAAAGTTTTTTTAAAAATTATTTTTTCATCGAAATGAAATAAATAAACCTTCATTTTTCGACCGTAGATCGACCGCTTTTTCTTGAAACCAAACAAAAAAAAAAAAAATTCGTTTGTAAAATAATAAGAACATTAAAATTATTCCAGGCGTAGACCGATC
>CAXAQZ010001158.1:10000-12500 GCA_963971145.1 Sussaba pulchella | reverse complement strand
TACCCCTGAACGGTTTCACGTACTCTTGAACTCTCTCTTCAAAGTTCTTTTCAACTTTCCCTCACGGTACTTGTTCGCTATCGGTCTCGTGGTCGTATTTAGCCTTAGATGGAGTTTACCACCCTCTTAGAGCTGCACTCTCAAGCAACCCGACTCTAAGGAGAGATCCTCCCGAAACGCGTCTCGGTCACTACAGGCCTGGCACCCTCTACGGGTAATTGGCCCCATTCAAGATGGACTTGGACTCGAGCATACGCTTCGGGATAAGTGGATCCTCCCGAACACTACATTTCCCAGCGACAGTGCCGCGGGATTCAGTGCTGGGCTCTTTCCTGTTCGCTCGCCGCTACTAAGGAAATCCTGGTTAGTTTCTTTTCCTCCGCTTAATAATATGCTTAAATTCAGCGGGTAGTCTCGCCTGCTCTGAGGTCGTCGATTGTTTTGCTTTATTCGCTGAGATATGCAAAAACTCGTTTTTATTTTACCGATAGAATGTATTTGTCTCAGACGGATGAGAGCCTTGGAAAGTGATCGTTCGACAATCATCTTACACGCGTTGCGTTATTGATATTAACCGTAAACCGTTATTTGTTTTCTCTTATAAACTCGATTCATGGCTACACAGTCGTATCCGTCCGTTAAAACTAATAATAGCTCCGGGACTGGATCAACCGGCCATTTAGAGTTTCGAGAAAACGGTTGCGGTAATAAAACACACGCGTTGTGACTCGCTCTCCGGCTCTGTATGACTTTCCATCATATACATTTGATCGATCGAGTTTCGCACAGCGAAAAAATTCGCGGTGTTTCGCTTTTATAAAAATAATAGCGCGTGACAACGACGAGACACCACCGTGGGCATATGCCACTATATACATATCGTTACAAAGCGATATATATTTATTGACGGGGGCTCGTTGTATCACACCGCTCAACGGTATCACGCGTAAGGATGAGAAAGAAAACTTTTTTTAAGCTTAACGGGATCGGACGTTAAAGTCCTTCGCCCGTTTATAGCAAAAGTGATTTTTAATTCTACTTTCCTTGTAACGATCCACCGAAGAAATTTATTTCAAACGACGCCGACACATGCCCGCTCGAAAGCGCGCGATTAGTCGACGAACGTTCACATATCGCTCGTAATAAGCAGTTTGTTTTATGCAAAACGACCCTCAGCCAGGCGTGGTCCGGGAATTGTATCCGTGGACCGCAATGTGCGTTCGAAATGTCGATGTTCATGTGTCCTGCAGTTCACAAGTTGACGCGCAATTAGCTGCGTTCTTCATCGACCCACGAGCCAAGTGATCCACCGTTCAGGGTAATCATATAAAATTTGTTTGTTAAGTTCCATTAATAACTCAATATTGCACAAACTCGACGGGTGACACGGAAAATTCCCGTGATCGGATATCACACTTTTGGGAACGATCCGTTAACCGACAAGATGTTTCGCAAGCCCACCCCGGAAGGCACGACTTGCGAGTCGTTTGAACGTCAACGATTAAATAAATAATCGTTGCGTGATTCGTACGACAACGAAATCGTCTAAATTAAATATTAAAAATAATTTAATTAACGTTTATATTCGGGCGTTATTTCATTTAAAAACCTTGGACAACGACACGACGCTTGAAGCGACGAGCGCTGACCTCTTCGCGGAGATCCTCCATTTTAAATCGATAACAATTGTTAATATCTTTGATCGATAACGTACGCGAAAAACAAATGTCAACCTTTCTCGTCTACTTTTTTGTCGCTACCCCGCACGTTTGCGTGAGTAACTTAAAGTTATCGAGTGACACGTATGAAACACGCTTTTGTACGTTACAAACATATTTTATCTTATTGTCATCGTTAATGGAATCGCTTCCCAACGCGATATAGGTTGCCACGAAAACGTTGCGACGAATTTCGGAGGGCTCTCATTACAACACGCTTGTAAAGGCGTGGTTGTATTATTATGATTGCCTCGTTCGAATATAAGCGAGATGCATCAGAAATTATGTACATCGGTTGAAAAAGCTTACATATCGCACATAACGGTAGCAGATGGAGCAAGCACAGCGACAAATACGATCGCGGTTTAAATTTGTGCTTACAACCCAGCTTCGCCCAGCGTGTGTTACCTTAATCGTTGTACCAATGATAATTTCGCAATCTCGTCTCGCTTAAAAACAGTTTTATTTATTTTTGACTTAAAAAAGACAATATAATAAATAATATTTCTTTTTCGATGCGTCAGCATCTTCATGTTATTAAAGCATTTCGTACACTTTTTGTTTGTTTCGCTGCTATTTTATAAAGCGAGCGTTGTACGTTAATGATCCTTCCGCAGGTTCACCTACGGAAACCTTGTTACGACTTTTACTTCCTCTAAATGATCAAGTTTGGTCATCTTCCCAGCAACATCGGCAATGCCGTAACATTGCCGCGCACCAGTCCGAAGACCTCACTAAATCATTCAATCGGTAGTAGCGACGGGCGGTGTGTACAAAGGGCA
>CAXAQZ010001158.1:0-7500 GCA_963971145.1 Sussaba pulchella | reverse complement strand
AAAACGGGCGTCAAAAACACGAAAATGTTCGCCTCGTTGGAAATGGAGTAATGAAATGATGGAATCGTCGCTACAAGGTTATAACATTTTAAACATGATAAGTCATCATTTATATATATATTTGATTTTACCAAAATTTTTCCGAATCTAATTGCTCAAAAAACAAAAAAAAATAATTACCGTCTATTTCAAATTTTTAATGATTCAATTTATGCGAAAAAGATAGAATCTTATATAAACAGTATGGAAAGTAAGATTGATAAAGTCGACTATATTAATTTATCGAATAACGATGAATAAAATTTGACGCGTAGACCGATCGCTCGTTTATAAAATTCTAAAAATTCAAAAATTCTTGTTAAACGTGAACAACGTTATGAATTGTAATTGAATCGAAAAAGTTTGTTTTGACAATAAAAACCGATCAACGATAAGTGAATTTTGAATCCACACGTAGACCGATCGCATGTACATTGAGTTGACGCGTAGACCGACCGCACTCGAAAATAATCCACGCGTAGACCGACCGCGACCGGAGTTGTTCGACGCGTAGACCGATCGCATGTACATTGAGTTGACGCGTAGACCGACCGCACTCGGGAATAATCCACGCGTAGACCGACCGCGACCAGAGTTGTTCGACGCGTAGACCGATCGCTTTCTCGAAAAGTAAAAAAACATAACTTTCTTCTTATCGCATTAACGTAACAATCAATATCGAAACGTGGTTAAAAAGTTTTTTTAAAAATTATTTTTTCATCGAAATGAAATAAATAAACCTTCATTTTTCGACCGTAGATCGACCGCTTTTTCTTAAAACCAAACAAAAAAAAAAAAAAATTCGTTTGTAAAATAATAAGAACATTAAAATTATTCCAGGCGTAGACCGATCGGTTTTTCTGAAATTCGAAAAAAAAAAAAATTTCTTTCATGAAACGCGAAAACCATTTTGACCTAAAATTTATTCTAATAAATTAATGAAAAAAAATTGGTATCGAAAAACGAAAGAGGATTTTAAAATCCACACGTAGACCGATCGCATGTACATTGAGTTTACGCGTAGACCGACCGCACTCGGGAATAATCCACGCGTAGACCGACCGCGACCAGAGTTGTTCGACGCGTAGACCGATCGCATGTACATTGGGTTGACGCGTAGACCGATCGCCCTCGGAAATAATCCACTCGTAGACCGACCGCGACCAGAGTTGTTCGACGCGTAGACCGATCGCATTCTCGAAAAGTAAAAGAACATAACTTTCTTCTTATCGCATTAACGTAACGATCAATATCAAAACGTGCTTAAAAATTTTTTTTTTTAAATTATTTTTCCATCGGAATGAAATGAATAAACCTTAAATTTTTACCCGTAGATCGACCTTTTTTTCTTGAACCCAAAAAAAAAAAAAAAAATTCGGTTGTAAAATAATAAGAACATTAAAATGATTCCAGGCGTAGACCGATCGGTTTTTTTGAAATTCGAAAATGAAGAAAAAAATTTTTCATGAAACGCGAAAAAAAATTTGACCTAAAATTTATTCTAATGAATTGATGAAAAAAATTGATATCGAAAAACGAAAGAGGAATTTAAAATCCACACGTAGACCGATTGCATGTATATTAAGTTGACGCGTAGACCGACCGCACTCGGAAATAATCCACGCGTAGACCGACCGCGACCAGAGTTGTTCGACGCGTAGACCGATCGCATGTACATTGAGTTGACGCGTAGACCGATCGCACTCGGGAATAATCCACGCGTAGACCGACCGCGACCAGAGTTGTTCGACGCGTAGACCGATCGCTTTCTCGAAAAGTAAAAAAACATAACTTTCTTCTTATCGCACTAACGTAACAATCAATATCAAAACGTGGTTAAAAAATTTTTTTTCAAATAATTTTTTCATCGAAATGAAATAAATAAACCTTCATTTTTCGACCGTAGATCGACCGCTTTTTCTTGAAACCAAAAAAAAAAAAAAAAAATTCGTTTGTAAAATAATAAGAACATTAAAATTATTCCAGGCGTAGACCGATCGGTTTTTCTGAAATTCGAAAAAAAAAAAAATTTCTTTCATGAAACGCGAAAACCACTTTGACCTAAAATTTATTCTAATAAATTGATGAAAAAAAATTGGTATCGAAAAACGAAAGAGGATTTTAAAATCCACACGTAGACCGATCGCATGTACATTGAGTTGACGCGTAGACCGACCGCACTCGGGAATAATCCACGCGTAGACCGACCGCGACCAGAGTTGTTCGACGCGTAGACCGATCGCATGTACATTGGGTTGACGCGTAGACCGATCGCCCTCGGAAATAATCCACGCGTAGACCGACCGCGACCAGAGGTGTTCGACGCGTAGACCGATCGCATTCTCGAAAAGTAAAAGAACATAACTTTCTTCTTATCGCATTAACGTAACGATCAATATCAAAACGTGCTTAAAAATTTTTTTTTTTAAATTATTTTTCCATCGGAATGAAATGAATAAACCTTAAATTTTTACCCGTGGATCGACCTTTTTTTCTTAAACCCAAAAAAAAAAAAAAAATTCGGTTGTAAAATAATAAGAACATTAAAATGATTCCAGGCGTAGACCGATCGGTTTTTTTGAAATTCGAAAATGAAGAAAAAAATTTTTCATGAAACGCGAAAAAAAATTTGACCTAAAATTTATTCTAATGAATTGATGAAAAAAATTGATATCGAAAAAGGAAAGAGGAATTTAAAATCCACACGTAGACCGATCGCATGTATATTGAGTTGACGCGTAGACCGACCGCACTCGGAAATAATCCACGCGTAGACCGACCGCGACCAGAGTTGTTCGACGCGTAGACCGATCGCATGTACATTGAGTTGACGCGTAGACCGATCGCACTCGGGAATAATCCACGCGTAGACCGACCGCGACCAGAGTTGTTCGACGCGTAGACCGATCGCTTTCTCGAAAAGTAAAAAAACATAACTTTCTTCTTATCGCATTAACGTGACAATCAATATCAAAACGTGGTTAAAAAATTTTTTTTCAAATAATTTTTTCATCGAAATGAAATAAATAAAACTTCATTTTTCGACCGTAGATCGACCGCTTTTTCTTGAAACCAAAAAAAAAAAAAAAAAAATTCGTTTGTAAAATAATAAGAACATTAAAATTATTCCAGGCGTAGACCGATCGGTTTTTCTGAAATTCGAAAAAAAAAAAAATTTTTTTCATGAAACGCGAAAACCATTTTGACCTAAAATTTATTCTAATAAATTGATGAAAAAAATTGGTATCGAAAAACGAAAGAGGATTTTAAAATCCACACGTAGACCGATCGCATGTACATTGAGTTTACGCGTAGACCGACCGCACTCGGGAATAATCCACGCGTAGACCGACCGCGACCAGGGTTGTTCGACGCGTAGACCGATCGCATGTACATTGGGTTGACGCGTAGACCGATCGCCCTCGGAAATAATCCACGCGTAGACCGACCGCGACCAGAGTTGTTCGACGCGTAGACCGATCGCATTCTCGAAAAGTAAAAGAACATAACTTTCTTCTTATCGCATTAACGCAACGATCAATATCAAAACGTGCTTAAAAATTTTTTTTTAAAATTATTTTTCCATCGGAATAAAATGAATAAACCTTAAATTTTTACCCGTAGATCGACCTTTTTTTCTTGAACCCCAAAAAAAAAAAAAAAAATTCGGTTGTAAAATAATAAGAACATTAAAATGATTCCAGGCGTAGACCGATCGGTTTTTTTGAAATTCGAAAATGAAGAAAAAAATTTTTCATGAAACGCGAAAAAAAATTTGACCTAAAATTTATTCTAATGAATTGATGAAAAAAATTGATATCGAAAAACGAAAGAGTAATTTGAAATCCACACGTAGACCGATCGCATGTATATTGAGTTGACGCGTAGACCGACCGCACTCGGAAATAATCCACGCGTAGACCGACCGCGACCAGAGTTGTTCGACGCGTAGACCGATCGCATGTACATTGAGTTGACGCGTAGACCGATCGCACTCGGGAATAATCCACGCGTAGACCGACCGCGACCAGAGTTGTTCGACGCGTAGACCGATCGCTTTCTCGAAAAGTAAAAAAAACATAACTTTCTTCTTATCGCATTGACGTGACAATCAATATCAAAACGTGGTTAAAAAATTTTTTTTCAAATTATTTTTTCATCGAAATGAAATAAATAAACCTTCATTTTTCGACCGTAGATCGACCGCTTTTTCTTGAAACCAAAAAAAAAAAAAAAAAATTCGTTTGTAAAATAATAAGAACATTAAAATTATTCCAGGCGTAGACCGATCGGTTTTTCTGAAATTCGAAAATGAAGAAAAAAAATTTTCATGAAACGCGAAAAAAAATTTGACCTAAAATTTATTCTAATGGATTGATGAAAAAAATTGATATCGAAAAACGAAAGAGGAATTTAAAATCCACACGTAGACCGATCGCATGTACATTGAGTTGACGCGTAGACCGACCGCACTCGGGAATAATCCACGCGTAGACCGACCGCGACCAGAGTTGTTCGACGCGTAGACCGATCGCTTTCCTCGAAAAGTAAAAAAACATAACTTTCTTCTTATCGCATTAACGTAACAATCAATATCTAAACGTGGTTAAAAAGTTTTTTTAAAAATTATTTTTTCATCGAAATGAAATAAATAAACCTTCATTTTTCGACCGTAGATCGACCGCTTTTTCTTGAAACCAAACAAAAAAAAAAAAAAATTCGTTTGTAAAATAATAAGAACATTAAAATTATTCCAGGCGTAGACCGATCGGTTTTTCTGAAATTCGAAAAAAAAAAAAAATTTCTTTCATGAAACGCGAAAACCATTTTGACCTAAAATTTATTCTAATAAATTAATGAAAAAAAATTGGTATCGAAAAACGAAAGAGGATTTTAAAATCCACACGTAGACCGATCGCGTGTACATTGAGTTTACGCGTAGACCGACCGCACTCGGGAATAATCCACGCGTAGACCGACCGCGACCAGAGTTGTTCGACGCGTAGACCGATCGCATGTACATTGGGGTTGACGCGTAGACCGATCGCCCTCGGAAATAATCCACTCGTAGACCGACCGCGACCAGAGTTGTTCGACGCGTAGACCGATCGCATTCTCGAAAAGTAAAAGAACATAACTTTCTTCTTATCGCATTAACGTAACGATCAATATCGAAACGTGCTTAAAAATTTTTTTTTTTTAATTATTTTTCCATCGGAATGAAATGAATAAACCTTAAATTTTTACCCGTAGATCGACCTTTTTTTCTTGAACCCAAAAAAAAAAAAAAAAATTCGGTTGTAAAATAATAAGAACATTAAAATGATTCCAGGCGTAGACCGATCGGTTTTTTTGAAATTCGAAAATGAAGAAAAAATTTTTTCATGAAACGCGAAAAAAAATTTGACCTAAAATTTATTCTAATGAATTGATGAAAAAAATTGATATCGAAAAACGAAAGAGGAATTTAAAATCCACACGTAGACCGATCGCATGTATATTGAGTTGACGCGTAGACCGACCGCACTCGGAAATAATCACGCGTAGACCGACCGCGACCAGAGTTGTTCGACGCGTAAACCGATCGCATGTACATTGAGTTGACGCGTAGACCGATCGCACTCGGGAATAATCCACGCGTAGACCGACCGCGACCAGAGTTGTTCGACGCGTAGACCGATCGCTTTCTCGAAAAGTAAAAAAACATAACTTCTTCTTATCGCATTAACGTAACAATCAATATCAAAACGTGGTTAAAAAATTTTTTTTCAAATTATTTTTTCATCGAAATGAAATAAATAAACCTTCATTTTTCGACCGTAGATCGACCGCTTTTTCTTGAAACCAAAGAAAAAAAAAAAAAAATTCGTTTGTAAAATAATAAGAACATTAAAATTATTCCAGGCGTAGACCGATCGGTTTTTCTGAAATTCGAAAAAAAAAAAAATTTCTTTCATGAAACGCGAAAACCATTTTGACCTAAAATTTATTCTAATAAATTGATAAAAAAAAATTGGTATCGAAAAAACGAAAGAGGATTTTAAAATCCACACGTAGACCGATCGCATGTACATTGAGTTGACGCGTAGACCGACCGCACTCCGGAATAATCCACGCGTAGACCGACCGCAACCAGAGTTGTTCGACGCGTAGACCGATCGCATGTACATTGAGTTGACGCGTAGACCGATCGCCCTCGGAAATAATCCACGCGTAGACCGACCGCGACCAGAGTTGTTCGACGCGTAGACCGATCGCATTCTCGAAAAGTAAAAGAACATAACTTTCTTCTTATCGCATTAACGTAATAATCAATATCAAAACGTGCTTAAAAATTTTTTTTTTTAAATTATTTTCCATCGGAATGAAATGAATAAACCTTAAATTTTTACCCGTAGATCGACCTTTTTTTCTTGAACCCAAAAAAAAAAAAAAAAATTCGGTTGTAAAATAATAAGAATATTAAAATGATTCCAGGCGTAGACCGATCGGTTTTTTTGAAATTCAAAAATGAAGAAAAAAATTTTTCATGAAACGCGAAAACCAATTTGACCTAAAATTTATTCTAATGAATTGATGAAAAAAAATTGATATCGAAAAACGAAAGAGGAATTTAAAATCCACACGTAGACCGATCGCATGTATATTGAGTTGACGCGTAGACCGACCGCACTCGGAAATAATCCACGCGTAGACCGACCGCGACCAGAGTTGTTCGACGCGTAGACCGATCGCATGTACATTGAGTTGACGCGTAGACCGATCGCACTCGGGAATAATCCACGCGTAGACCGACCGCGACCAGAGTTGCTCGACGCGTAGACCGATCGCTTTTTCGAAGAGTAAAAGAAAATAACTTTCTTCTTATCGTATTAATGTAACAATCAATATCAAAACGTGGTTAAAAAATTTTTTTTTTTCCAAATTGTTTTTTCATCGAAATGAAATAAATAAACCTTCATTTTTTACCCCGTAGATCGACCGCTTTTTCTTGAAACCAAAAAAAAAAAAAAAATTTCGTTTGTAAAATAATAAGAACATGAAAATTATTCCAGGCGTAGACCGATCGGTTTTTCTGAAATTCGAAAGAAAAAAAATTTTCTTCATGAAACGCGAAAACCATTTTGACCAAAAATTTATTCTAATAAATTGATGAAAAAAAATTGGTATCGAAAAACTCGCTTTCTCGAAAAGTAAAAGAACATAACTTCCTTCTTATCGCATTAACGTAACAATCAATATCAAAACGTGCTTAAAAATTTTTTTTTTCAAATTATTTTTCCATCGGAATGAAATGAATAAACCTTAAATTTTTACCCGTAGATCGACCGCTTTTTCTTAAACCCGAAAAGAAATAAAAAAATTTGGTTGTAAAATAATAAGAACATTAAAATTATTCCAGGGGTAGACCGATCGGTTTTTTTGAAATTCGAAAAAAAAAATTTTTTTTTTCATGAAACG
>CAXAQZ010001157.1:27500-37508 GCA_963971145.1 Sussaba pulchella | reverse complement strand
TTTCATCGAAATGAAATAAATAAACCTTCATTTTTCGACCGTAGATCGACCGCTTTTTCTTAAAACCAAACAAAAAAAAAAAAAAATTCGTTTGTAAAATAATAAGAACATTAAAATTATTCCAGGCGTAGACCGATCGGTTTTTCTGAAATTCGAAAAAAAAAAAAATTTCTTTCATGAAACGCGAAAACCATTTTGACCTAAAATTTATTCTAATAAATTAATGAAAAAAAATTGGTATCGAAAAACGAAAGAGGATTTTAAAATCCACACGTAGACCGATCGCATGTACATTGAGTTTACGCGTAGACCGACCGCACTCGGGAATAATCCACGCGTAGACCGACCGCGACCAGAGTTGTTCGACGCGTAGACCGATCGCATGTACATTGGGTTGACGCGTAGACCGATCGCCCTCGGAAATAATCCACTCGTAGACCGACCGCGACCAGAGTTGTTCGACGCGTAGACCGATCGCATTCTCGAAAAGTAAAAGAACATAACTTTCTTCTTATCGCATTAACGTAACGATCAATATCAAAACGTGCTTAAAAATTTTTTTTTTTAAATTATTTTTCCATCGGAATGAAATGAATAAACCTTAAATTTTTACCCGTAGATCGACCTTTTTTTCTTGAACCCAAAAAAAAAAAAAAAAATTCGGTTGTAAAATAATAAGAACATTAAAATGATTCCAGGCGTAGACCGATCGGTTTTTTTGAAATTCGAAAATGAAGAAAAAAATTTTTCATGAAACGCGAAAAAAAATTTGACCTAAAATTTATTCTAATGAATTGATGAAAAAAATTGATATCGAAAAACGAAAGAGGAATTTAAAATCCACACGTAGACCGATTGCATGTATATTAAGTTGACGCGTAGACCGACCGCACTCGGAAATAATCCACGCGTAGACCGACCGCGACCAGAGTTGTTCGACGCGTAGACCGATCGCATGTACATTGAGTTGACGCGTAGACCGATCGCACTCGGGAATAATCCACGCGTAGACCGACCGCGACCAGAGTTGTTCGACGCGTAGACCGATCGCTTTCTCGAAAAGTAAAAAAACATAACTTTCTTCTTATCGCACTAACGTAACAATCAATATCAAAACGTGGTTAAAAAATTTTTTTTCAAATAATTTTTTCATCGAAATGAAATAAATAAACCTTCATTTTTCGACCGTAGATCGACCGCTTTTTCTTGAAACCAAAAAAAAAAAAAAAAAATTCGTTTGTAAAATAATAAGAACATTAAAATTATTCCAGGCGTAGACCGATCGGTTTTTCTGAAATTCGAAAAAAAAAAAAATTTCTTTCATGAAACGCGAAAACCACTTTGACCTAAAATTTATTCTAATAAATTGATGAAAAAAAATTGGTATCGAAAAACGAAAGAGGATTTTAAAATCCACACGTAGACCGATCGCATGTACATTGAGTTGACGCGTAGACCGACCGCACTCGGGAATAATCCACGCGTAGACCGACCGCGACCAGAGTTGTTCGACGCGTAGACCGATCGCATGTACATTGGGTTGACGCGTAGACCGATCGCCCTCGGAAATAATCCACGCGTAGACCGACCGCGACCAGAGGTGTTCGACGCGTAGACCGATCGCATTCTCGAAAAGTAAAAGAACATAACTTTCTTCTTATCGCATTAACGTAACGATCAATATCAAAACGTGCTTAAAAATTTTTTTTTTTTAATTATTTTTCCATCGGAATGAAATGAATAAACCTTAAATTTTTACCCGTGGATCGACCTTTTTTTCTTAAACCCAAAAAAAAAAAAAAAATTCGGTTGTAAAATAATAAGAACATTAAAATGATTCCAGGCGTAGACCGATCGGTTTTTTTGAAATTCGAAAATGAAGAAAAAAATTTTTCATGAAACGCGAAAAAAAATTTGACCTAAAATTTATTCTAATGAATTGATGAAAAAAATTGATATCGAAAAAGGAAAGAGGAATTTAAAATCCACACGTAGACCGATCGCATGTATATTGAGTTGACGCGTAGACCGACCGCACTCGGAAATAATCCACGCGTAGACCGACCGCGACCAGAGTTGTTCGACGCGTAGACCGATCGCATGTACATTGAGTTGACGCGTAGACCGATCGCACTCGGGAATAATCCACGCGTAGACCGACCGCGACCAGAGTTGTTCGACGCGTAGACCGATCGCTTTCTCGAAAAGTAAAAAAACATAACGTTCTTCTTATCGCATTAACGTGACAATCAATATCAAAACGTGGTTAAAAAATTTTTTTTCAAATAATTTTTTCATCGAAATGAAATAAATAAAACTTCATTTTTCGACCGTAGATCGACCGCTTTTTCTTGAAACCAAAAAAAAAAAAAAAAAAATTCGTTTGTAAAATAATAAGAACATTAAAATTATTCCAGGCGTAGACCGATCGGTTTTTCTGAAATTCGAAAAAAAAAAAAATTTTTTTCATGAAACGCGAAAACCATTTTGACCTAAAATTTATTCTAATAAATTGATGAAAAAAATTGGTATCGAAAAACGAAAGAGGATTTTAAAATCCACACGTAGACCGATCGCATGTACATTGAGTTTACGCGTAGACCGACCGCACTCGGGAATAATCCACGCGTAGACCGACCGCGACCAGGGTTGTTCGACGCGTAGACCGATCGCATGTACATTGGGTTGACGCGTAGACCGATCGCCCTCGGAAATAATCCACGCGTAGACCGACCGCGACCAGAGTTGTTCGACGCGTAGACCGATCGCATTCTCGAAAAGTAAAAGAACATAACTTTCTTCTTATCGCATTAACGCAACGATCAATATCAAAACGTGCTTAAAAATTTTTTTTTTAAAATTATTTTTCCATCGGAATAAAATGAATAAACCTTAAATTTTTACCCGTAGATCGACCTTTTTTTCTTGAACCCAAAAAAAAAAAAAAAATTCGGTTGTAAAATAATAAGAACATTAAAATGATTCCAGGCGTAGACCGATCGGTTTTTTTGAAATTCGAAAATGAAGAAAAAAATTTTTCATGAAACGCGAAAAAAAATTTGACCTAAAATTTATTCTAATGAATTGATGAAAAAAATTGATATCGAAAAACGAAAGAGTAATTTGAAATCCACACGTAGACCGATCGCATGTATATTGAGTTGACGCGTAGACCGACCGCACTCGGAAATAATCCACGCGTAGACCGACCGCGACCAGAGTTGTTCGACGCGTAGACCGATCGCATGTACATTGAGTTGACGCGTAGACCGATCGCACTCGGGAATAATCCACGCGTAGACCGACCGCGACCAGAGTTGTTCGACGCGTAGACCGATCGCTTTCTCGAAAAGTAAAAAAACATAACTTTCTTCTTATCGCATTGACGTGACAATCAATATCAAAACGTGGTTAAAAAATTTTTTTTCAAATTATTTTTTCATCGAAATGAAATAAATAAACCTTCATTTTTCGACCGTAGATCGACCGCTTTTTCTTGAAACCAAAAAAAAAAAAAAAAAAATTCGTTTGTAAAATAATAAGAACATTAAAATTATTCCAGGCGTAGACCGATCGGTTTTTCTGAAATTCGAAAATGAAGAAAAAAAATTTTCATGAAACGCGAAAAAAAATTTGACCTAAAATTTATTCTAATGGATTGATGAAAAAAATTGATATCGAAAAACGAAAGAGGAATTTAAAATCCACACGTAGACCGATCGCATGTACATTGAGTTGACGCGTAGACCGACCGCACTCGGGAATAATCCACGCGTAGACCGACCGCGACCAGAGTTGTTCGACGCGTAGACCGATCGCTTTCTCGAAAAGTAAAAAAACATAACTTTCTTCTTATCGCATTAACGTAACAATCAATATCTAAACGTGGTTAAAAAGTTTTTTTAAAAATTATTTTTTCATCGAAATGAAATAAATAAACCTTCATTTTTCGACCGTAGATCGACCGCTTTTTCTTGAAACCAAACAAAAAAAAAAAAAAATTCGTTTGTAAAATAATAAGAACATTAAAATTATTCCAGGCGTAGACCGATCGGTTTTTCTGAAATTCGAAAAAAAAAAAAATTTCTTTCATGAAACGCGAAAACCATTTTGACCTAAAATTTATTCTAATAAATTAATGAAAAAAAATTGGTATCGAAAAACGAAAGAGGATTTTAAAATCCACACGTAGACCGATCGCGTGTACATTGAGTTTACGCGTAGACCGACCGCACTCGGGAATAATCCACGCGTAGACCGACCGCGACCAGAGTTGTTCGACGCGTAGACCGATCGCATGTACATTGGGTTGACGCGTAGACCGATCGCCCTCGGAAATAATCCACTCGTAGACCGACCGCGACCAGAGTTGTTCGACGCGTAGACCGATCGCATTCTCGAAAAGTAAAAGAACATAACTTTCTTCTTATCGCATTAACGTAACGATCAATATCGAAACGTGCTTAAAAATTTTTTTTTTTTAATTATTTTTCCATCGGAATGAAATGAATAAACCTTAAATTTTTACCCGTAGATCGACCTTTTTTTCTTGAACCCAAAAAAAAAAAAAAAAATTCGGTTGTAAAATAATAAGAACATTAAAATGATTCCAGGCGTAGACCGATCGGTTTTTTTGAAATTCGAAAATGAAGAAAAAATTTTTTCATGAAACGCGAAAAAAAATTTGACCTAAAATTTATTCTAATGAATTGATGAAAAAAATTGATATCGAAAAACGAAAGAGGAATTTAAAATCCACACGTAGACCGATCGCATGTATATTGAGTTGACGCGTAGACCGACCGCACTCGGAAATAATCCACGCGTAGACCGACCGCGACCAGAGTTGTTCGACGCGTAAACCGATCGCATGTACATTGAGTTGACGCGTAGACCGATCGCACTCGGGAATAATCCACGCGTAGACCGACCGCGACCAGAGTTGTTCGACGCGTAGACCGATCGCTTTCTCGAAAAGTAAAAAAACATAACTTTCTTCTTATCGCATTAACGTAACAATCAATATCAAAACGTGGTTAAAAAATTTTTTTTCAAATTATTTTTTCATCGAAATGAAATAAATAAACCTTCATTTTTCGACCGTAGATCGACCGCTTTTTCTTGAAACCAAAGAAAAAAAAAAAAAATTCGTTTGTAAAATAATAAGAACATTAAAATTATTCCAGGCGTAGACCGATCGGTTTTTCTGAAATTCGAAAAAAAAAAAAATTTCTTTCATGAAACGCGAAAACCATTTTGACCTAAAATTTATTCTAATAAATTGATAAAAAAAAATTGGTATCGAAAAACGAAAGAGGATTTTAAAATCCACACGTAGACCGATCGCATGTACATTGAGTTGACGCGTAGACCGACCGCACTCCGGAATAATCCACGCGTAGACCGACCGCAACCAGAGTTGTTCGACGCGTAGACCGATCGCATGTACATTGAGTTGACGCGTAGACCGATCGCCCTCGGAAATAATCCACGCGTAGACCGACCGCGACCAGAGTTGTTCGACGCGTAGACCGATCGCATTCTCGAAAAGTAAAAGAACATAACTTTCTTCTTATCGCATTAACGTAATAATCAATATCAAAACGTGCTTAAAAATTTTTTTTTTTAAATTATTTTCCATCGGAATGAAATGAATAAACCTTAAATTTTTACCCGTAGATCGACCTTTTTTTCTTGAACCCAAAAAAAAAAAAAAAATTCGGTTGTAAAATAATAAGAATATTAAAATGATTCCAGGCGTAGACCGATCGGTTTTTTTGAAATTCAAAAATGAAGAAAAAAATTTTTCATGAAACGCGAAAACCAATTTGACCTAAAATTTATTCTAATGAATTGATGAAAAAAATTGATATCGAAAAACGAAAGAGGAATTTAAAATCCACACGTAGACCGATCGCATGTATATTGAGTTGACGCGTAGACCGACCGCACTCGGAAATAATCCACGCGTAGACCGACCGCGACCAGAGTTGTTCGACGCGTAGACCGATCGCATGTACATTGAGTTGACGCGTAGACCGATCGCACTCGGGAATAATCCACGCGTAGACCGACCGCGACCAGAGTTGCTCGACGCGTAGACCGATCGCTTTTTCGAAGAGTAAAAGAAAATAACTTTCTTCTTATCGTATTAATGTAACAATCAATATCAAAACGTGGTTAAAAAATTTTTTTTTTCCAAATTGTTTTTTCATCGAAATGAAATAAATAAACCTTCATTTTTTACCCGTAGATCGACCGCTTTTTCTTGAAACCAAAAAAAAAAAAAAAATTTCGTTTGTAAAATAATAAGAACATGAAAATTATTCCAGGCGTAGACCGATCGGTTTTTCTGAAATTCGAAAGAAAAAAAATTTTCTTCATGAAACGCGAAAACCATTTTGACCAAAAATTTATTCTAATAAATTGATGAAAAAAAATTGGTATCGAAAAACTCGCTTTCTCGAAAAGTAAAAGAACATAACTTCCTTCTTATCGCATTAACGTAACAATCAATATCAAAACGTGCTTAAAAATTTTTTTTTTCAAATTATTTTTCCATCGGAATGAAATGAATAAACCTTAAATTTTTACCCGTAGATCGACCGCTTTTTCTTAAACCCGAAAAGAAATAAAAAAATTTGGTTGTAAAATAATAAGAACATTAAAATTATTCCAGGGGTAGACCGATCGGTTTTTTTGAAATTCGAAAAAAAAAATTTTTTTTTTCATGAAACGCGAAAATTAATTTTACCTTAAATTTGTTCTAATAAATTGATGAAAGAAATTGGTATCGAAAAACGAAAGAGGAATTTCAAATCCACGCGTAGACCGACCGCGGGCAGAGTTGTTCGTTGCGTAGACCGATCGCATGTACATTGAGTTGACGCGTAGACCGATCGCACTCGGAAATAATCCATCCGCAGACCGACCGCGACCAGGGTTGTTCGACGCGTAGACCGATCGCTTTTTCGAAAAGTAAAAGAACATAACTTTCTTCTTATCGCATTAACGTAACAATCAATATCAAAACGTGCTTAAAAATTTTTTTTTTTTAATTATTTTTCCATCGGAATGAAATGAATAAACCTTAAATTTTTACCCGTAGATCGACCTTTTTTTCTTGAACCCAAAAAAAAAAAAAAAAATTCGGTTGTAAAATAATAAGAACATTAAAATGATTCCAGGCGTAGACCGATCGGTTTTTTTGAAATTCGAAAATGAAGAAAAAATTTTTTCATGAAACGCGAAAAAAAATTTGACCTAAAATTTATTCTAATGAATTGATGAAAAAAATTGATATCGAAAAACGAAAGAGGAATTTAAAATCCACACGTAGACCGATCGCATGTATATTGAGTTGACGCGTAGACCGACCGCACTCGGAAATAATCCACGCGTAGACCGACCGCGACCAGAGTTGTTCGACGCGTAAACCGATCGCATGTACATTGAGTTGACGCGTAGACCGATCGCACTCGGGAATAATCCACGCGTAGACCGACCGCGACCAGAGTTGTTCGACGCGTAGACCGATCGCTTTCTCGAAAAGTAAAAAAACATAACTTTCTTCTTATCGCATTAACGTAACAATCAATATCAAAACGTGGTTAAAAAATTTTTTTTCAAATTATTTTTTCATCGAAATGAAATAAATAAACCTTCATTTTTCGACCGTAGATCGACCGCTTTTTCTTGAAACCAAAGAAAAAAAAAAAAAATTCGTTTGTAAAATAATAAGAACATTAAAATTATTCCAGGCGTAGACCGATCGGTTTTTCTGAAATTCGAAAAAAAAAAAAATTTCTTTCATGAAACGCGAAAACCATTTTGACCTAAAATTTATTCTAATAAATTGATAAAAAAAAATTGGTATCGAAAAACGAAAGAGGATTTTAAAATCCACACGTAGACCGATCGCATGTACATTGAGTTGACGCGTAGACCGACCGCACTCCGGAATAATCCACGCGTAGACCGACCGCAACCAGAGTTGTTCGACGCGTAGACCGATCGCATGTACATTGAGTTGACGCGTAGACCGATCGCCCTCGGAAATAATCCACGCGTAGACCGACCGCGACCAGAGTTGTTCGACGCGTAGACCGATCGCATTCTCGAAAAGTAAAAGAACATAACTTTCTTCTTATCGCATTAACGTAATAATCAATATCAAAACGTGCTTAAAAATTTTTTTTTTTAAATTATTTTCCATCGGAATGAAATGAATAAACCTTAAATTTTTACCCGTAGATCGACCTTTTTTTCTTGAACCCAAAAAAAAAAAAAAAATTCGGTTGTAAAATAATAAGAATATTAAAATGATTCCAGGCGTAGACCGATCGGTTTTTTTGAAATTCAAAAATGAAGAAAAAAATTTTTCATGAAACGCGAAAACCAATTTGACCTAAAATTTATTCTAATGAATTGATGAAAAAAATTGATATCGAAAAACGAAAGAGGAATTTAAAATCCACACGTAGACCGATCGCATGTATATTGAGTTGACGCGTAGACCGACCGCACTCGGAAATAATCCACGCGTAGACCGACCGCGACCAGAGTTGTTCGACGCGTAGACCGATCGCATGTACATTGAGTTGACGCGTAGACCGATCGCACTCGGGAATAATCCACGCGTAGACCGACCGCGACCAGAGTTGCTCGACGCGTAGACCGATCGCTTTTTCGAAGAGTAAAAGAAAATAACTTTCTTCTTATCGTATTAATGTAACAATCAATATCAAAACGTGGTTAAAAAATTTTTTTTTTCCAAATTGTTTTTTCATCGAAATGAAATAAATAAACCTTCATTTTTTACCCGTAGATCGACCGCTTTTTCTTGAAACCAAAAAAAAAAAAAAAATTTCGTTTGTAAAATAATAAGAACATGAAAATTATTCCAGGCGTAGACCGATCGGTTTTTCTGAAATTCGAAAGAAAAAAAATTTTCTTCATGAAACGCGAAAACCATTTTGACCAAAAATTTATTCTAATAAATTGATGAAAAAAAATTGGTATCGAAAAACTCGCTTTCTCGAAAAGTAAAAGAACATAACTTCCTTCTTATCGCATTAACGTAACAATCAATATCAAAACGTGCTTAAAAATTTTTTTTTTCAAATTATTTTTCCATCGGAATGAAATGAATAAACCTTAAATTTTTACCCGTAGATCGACCGCTTTTTCTTAAACCCGAAAAGAAATAAAAAAATTTGGTTGTAAAATAATAAGAACATTAAAATTATTCCAGGGGTAGACCGATCGGTTTTTTTGAAATTCGAAAAAAAAAAATTTTTTTTTCATGAAACGCGAAAATTAATTTTACCTTAAATTTGTTCTAATAAATTGATGAAAGAAATTGGTATCGAAAAACGAAAGAGGAATTTCAAATCCACGCGTAGACCGACCGCGGGCAGAGTTGTTCGTTGCGTAGACCGATCGCATGTACATTGAGTTGACGCGTAGACCGATCGCACTCGGAAATAATCCATCCGCAGACCGACCGCGACCAGGGTTGTTCGACGCGTAGACCGATCGCTTTTTCGAAAAGTAAAAGAACATAACTTTCTTCTTATCGCATTAACGTAACAATCAATATCAAAACGTGCTTAAAAATTTTTTTTTTCAAATTATTTTTCTATCGGAATGAAATGAATAAACCTTAATTTTTCACCCGTAGATCGACCGCTTTTTCTTAAACCCAAAAAAAAAAAAAATTCGTTTGTAAAATAATAAGAACATTAAAATTATTCCAGGCGTAGACCGATCGGTTTTTCTGAAATTCGAAAAAAAAAAAAAAATTTTTCATGAAACGCGAAAACCATTTTGGCCTAAAATTTATTCTAATGAGTTGATGAAAAAAAATTAGTACTGAAAAACGAAAGAGGAATTTAAAATTCACACGTAGACCGATCGCAAATCTTGTTTGGTCGATAAGTAGACCGTTTATGGTTTCACGAATTTCTTTTATAGGGACGGTCCGAATCTTGTTAATCAACGAGCATT
>CAXAQZ010001157.1:7500-17500 GCA_963971145.1 Sussaba pulchella | reverse complement strand
CGACTCGGTTGCGGTGTCTTTCACAATGAAAAAGACCCTTGACAACTCAGCCACGGATTGCATCTTTCTATCCTTCCTCCTTCTTCCTTCTCATATATTTATTTCTTATTATTGTGCGAACCCGCTATCGCACTCTCGTCAATTTTCTCGTTTATAAAACCACATAAACTCTTATATAATGCTGGAAATTTTATATTCTCAGCGTCTCGACGTGCCCTCTTTTGAGGCACGTATTTTTGTATTTATGTTTGCAATATATCAGGAATTCATGGTGAAGTCCATCATTCATATTGATATTCTCGCCCGGAACAGGGTGAGTCGATGCTCGGTATAAGTTTATTAACAACTCGTGTTGAAAAACTTTCATCGCCGTAGCGTGTACCACGTAAGAGCCATTTGGTCATAGACGCCGACTCGTGGTAATGCTGAGTTATAGTATGTAACCGATGATCGGACGGTAAGCGGTGACCGAACCGTCGCCTCGACTCCTCTTATAGTACCGAGCTGGGGCGCCTGCGGTTCGGCGAACGACGGCTTATACATGGGGCGCAGGGCGGCCGTACTAGCGTTGAACGGCCCGGACGGGCTCCGTGCGCTCGGACTTAGAAAAAAAACGGGCGTCAAAAACACGAAAATGTTCGCCTCGTTGGAAATGGAGTAATGAAATGATGGAATCGTCGCTACAAGGTTATAACATTTTAAACATGATAAGTCATCATTTATATATATATTTGATTTTACCAAAATTTTTCCGAATCTAATTGCTCAAAAAACAAAAAAAAATAATTACCGTCTATTTCAAATTTTTAATGATTCAATTTATGCGAAAAAGATAGAATCTTATATAAACAGTATGGAAAGTAAGATTGATAAAGTCGACTATATTAATTTATCGAATAACGATGAATAAAATTTGACGCGTAGACCGATCGCTCGTTTATAAAATTCTAAAAATTCAAAAATTCTTGTTAAACGTGAACAACGTTATGAATTGTAATTGAATCGAAAAAGTTTGTTTTGACAATAAAAACCGATCAACGATAAGTGAATTTTGAATCCACACGTAGACCGATCGCATGTACATTGAGTTGACGCGTAGACCGACCGCACTCGAAAATAATCCACGCGTAGACCGACCGCGACCGGAGTTGTTCGACGCGTAGACCGATCGCATGTACATTGAGTTGACGCGTAGACCGACCGCACTCGGGAATAATCCACGCGTAGACCGACCGCGACCAGAGTTGTTCGACGCGTAGACCGATCGCTTTCTCGAAAAGTAAAAAAACATAACTTTCTTCTTATCGCATTAACGTAACAATCAATATCGAAACGTGGTTAAAAAGTTTTTTTAAAAATTATTTTTTCATCGAAATGAAATAAATAAACCTTCATTTTTCGACCGTAGATCGACCGCTTTTTCTTAAAACCAAACAAAAAAAAAAAAAAATTCGTTTGTAAAATAATAAGAACATTAAAATTATTCCAGGCGTAGACCGATCGGTTTTTCTGAAATTCGAAAAAAAAAAAAATTTCTTTCATGAAACGCGAAAACCATTTTGACCTAAAATTTATTCTAATAAATTAATGAAAAAAAATTGGTATCGAAAAACGAAAGAGGATTTTAAAATCCACACGTAGACCGATCGCATGTACATTGAGTTTACGCGTAGACCGACCGCACTCGGGAATAATCCACGCGTAGACCGACCGCGACCAGAGTTGTTCGACGCGTAGACCGATCGCATGTACATTGGGTTGACGCGTAGACCGATCGCCCTCGGAAATAATCCACTCGTAGACCGACCGCGACCAGAGTTGTTCGACGCGTAGACCGATCGCATTCTCGAAAAGTAAAAGAACATAACTTTCTTCTTATCGCATTAACGTAACGATCAATATCAAAACGTGCTTAAAAATTTTTTTTTTTAAATTATTTTTCCATCGGAATGAAATGAATAAACCTTAAATTTTTACCCGTAGATCGACCTTTTTTTCTTGAACCCAAAAAAAAAAAAAAAAATTCGGTTGTAAAATAATAAGAACATTAAAATGATTCCAGGCGTAGACCGATCGGTTTTTTTGAAATTCGAAAATGAAGAAAAAAATTTTTCATGAAACGCGAAAAAAAATTTGACCTAAAATTTATTCTAATGAATTGATGAAAAAAATTGATATCGAAAAACGAAAGAGGAATTTAAAATCCACACGTAGACCGATTGCATGTATATTAAGTTGACGCGTAGACCGACCGCACTCGGAAATAATCCACGCGTAGACCGACCGCGACCAGAGTTGTTCGACGCGTAGACCGATCGCATGTACATTGAGTTGACGCGTAGACCGATCGCACTCGGGAATAATCCACGCGTAGACCGACCGCGACCAGAGTTGTTCGACGCGTAGACCGATCGCTTTCTCGAAAAGTAAAAAAACATAACTTTCTTCTTATCGCACTAACGTAACAATCAATATCAAAACGTGGTTAAAAAATTTTTTTTCAAATAATTTTTTCATCGAAATGAAATAAATAAACCTTCATTTTTCGACCGTAGATCGACCGCTTTTTCTTGAAACCAAAAAAAAAAAAAAAAAATTCGTTTGTAAAATAATAAGAACATTAAAATTATTCCAGGCGTAGACCGATCGGTTTTTCTGAAATTCGAAAAAAAAAAAAATTTCTTTCATGAAACGCGAAAACCACTTTGACCTAAAATTTATTCTAATAAATTGATGAAAAAAAATTGGTATCGAAAAACGAAAGAGGATTTTAAAATCCACACGTAGACCGATCGCATGTACATTGAGTTGACGCGTAGACCGACCGCACTCGGGAATAATCCACGCGTAGACCGACCGCGACCAGAGTTGTTCGACGCGTAGACCGATCGCATGTACATTGGGTTGACGCGTAGACCGATCGCCCTCGGAAATAATCCACGCGTAGACCGACCGCGACCAGAGGTGTTCGACGCGTAGACCGATCGCATTCTCGAAAAGTAAAAGAACATAACTTTCTTCTTATCGCATTAACGTAACGATCAATATCAAAACGTGCTTAAAAATTTTTTTTTTTAAATTATTTTTCCATCGGAATGAAATGAATAAACCTTAAATTTTTACCCGTGGATCGACCTTTTTTTCTTAAACCCAAAAAAAAAAAAAAAATTCGGTTGTAAAATAATAAGAACATTAAAATGATTCCAGGCGTAGACCGATCGGTTTTTTTGAAATTCGAAAATGAAGAAAAAAATTTTTCATGAAACGCGAAAAAAAATTTGACCTAAAATTTATTCTAATGAATTGATGAAAAAAATTGATATCGAAAAAGGAAAGAGGAATTTAAAATCCACACGTAGACCGATCGCATGTATATTGAGTTGACGCGTAGACCGACCGCACTCGGAAATAATCCACGCGTAGACCGACCGCGACCAGAGTTGTTCGACGCGTAGACCGATCGCATGTACATTGAGTTGACGCGTAGACCGATCGCACTCGGGAATAATCCACGCGTAGACCGACCGCGACCAGAGTTGTTCGACGCGTAGACCGATCGCTTTCTCGAAAAGTAAAAAAACATAACTTTCTTCTTATCGCATTAACGTGACAATCAATATCAAAACGTGGTTAAAAAATTTTTTTTCAAATAATTTTTTCATCGAAATGAAATAAATAAAACTTCATTTTTCGACCGTAGATCGACCGCTTTTTCTTGAAACCAAAAAAAAAAAAAAAAAAATTCGTTTGTAAAATAATAAGAACATTAAAATTATTCCAGGCGTAGACCGATCGGTTTTTCTGAAATTCGAAAAAAAAAAAAATTTTTTTCATGAAACGCGAAAACCATTTTGACCTAAAATTTATTCTAATAAATTGATGAAAAAAATTGGTATCGAAAAACGAAAGAGGATTTTAAAATCCACACGTAGACCGATCGCATGTACATTGAGTTTACGCGTAGACCGACCGCACTCGGGAATAATCCACGCGTAGACCGACCGCGACCAGGGTTGTTCGACGCGTAGACCGATCGCATGTACATTGGGTTGACGCGTAGACCGATCGCCCTCGGAAATAATCCACGCGTAGACCGACCGCGACCAGAGTTGTTCGACGCGTAGACCGATCGCATTCTCGAAAAGTAAAAGAACATAACTTTCTTCTTATCGCATTAACGCAACGATCAATATCAAAACGTGCTTAAAAATTTTTTTTTTAAAATTATTTTTCCATCGGAATAAAATGAATAAACCTTAAATTTTTACCCGTAGATCGACCTTTTTTTCTTGAACCCAAAAAAAAAAAAAAAAATTCGGTTGTAAAATAATAAGAACATTAAAATGATTCCAGGCGTAGACCGATCGGTTTTTTTGAAATTCGAAAATGAAGAAAAAAATTTTTCATGAAACGCGAAAAAAAATTTGACCTAAAATTTATTCTAATGAATTGATGAAAAAAATTGATATCGAAAAACGAAAGAGTAATTTGAAATCCACACGTAGACCGATCGCATGTATATTGAGTTGACGCGTAGACCGACCGCACTCGGAAATAATCCACGCGTAGACCGACCGCGACCAGAGTTGTTCGACGCGTAGACCGATCGCATGTACATTGAGTTGACGCGTAGACCGATCGCACTCGGGAATAATCCACGCGTAGACCGACCGCGACCAGAGTTGTTCGACGCGTAGACCGATCGCTTTCTCGAAAAGTAAAAAAACATAACTTTCTTCTTATCGCATTGACGTGACAATCAATATCAAAACGTGGTTAAAAAATTTTTTTTCAAATTATTTTTTCATCGAAATGAAATAAATAAACCTTCATTTTTCGACCGTAGATCGACCGCTTTTTCTTGAAACCAAAAAAAAAAAAAAAAAAATTCGTTTGTAAAATAATAAGAACATTAAAATTATTCCAGGCGTAGACCGATCGGTTTTTCTGAAATTCGAAAATGAAGAAAAAAAATTTTCATGAAACGCGAAAAAAAATTTGACCTAAAATTTATTCTAATGGATTGATGAAAAAAATTGATATCGAAAAACGAAAGAGGAATTTAAAATCCACACGTAGACCGATCGCATGTACATTGAGTTGACGCGTAGACCGACCGCACTCGGGAATAATCCACGCGTAGACCGACCGCGACCAGAGTTGTTCGACGCGTAGACCGATCGCTTTCTCGAAAAGTAAAAAAACATAACTTTCTTCTTATCGCATTAACGTAACAATCAATATCTAAACGTGGTTAAAAAGTTTTTTTAAAAATTATTTTTTCATCGAAATGAAATAAATAAACCTTCATTTTTCGACCGTAGATCGACCGCTTTTTCTTGAAACCAAACAAAAAAAAAAAAAAATTCGTTTGTAAAATAATAAGAACATTAAAATTATTCCAGGCGTAGACCGATCGGTTTTTCTGAAATTCGAAAAAAAAAAAAATTTCTTTCATGAAACGCGAAAACCATTTTGACCTAAAATTTATTCTAATAAATTAATGAAAAAAAATTGGTATCGAAAAACGAAAGAGGATTTTAAAATCCACACGTAGACCGATCGCGTGTACATTGAGTTTACGCGTAGACCGACCGCACTCGGGAATAATCCACGCGTAGACCGACCGCGACCAGAGTTGTTCGACGCGTAGACCGATCGCATGTACATTGGGTTGACGCGTAGACCGATCGCCCTCGGAAATAATCCACTCGTAGACCGACCGCGACCAGAGTTGTTCGACGCGTAGACCGATCGCATTCTCGAAAAGTAAAAGAACATAACTTTCTTCTTATCGCATTAACGTAACGATCAATATCGAAACGTGCTTAAAAATTTTTTTTTTTTAATTATTTTTCCATCGGAATGAAATGAATAAACCTTAAATTTTTACCCGTAGATCGACCTTTTTTTCTTGAACCCAAAAAAAAAAAAAAAAATTCGGTTGTAAAATAATAAGAACATTAAAATGATTCCAGGCGTAGACCGATCGGTTTTTTTGAAATTCGAAAATGAAGAAAAAATTTTTTCATGAAACGCGAAAAAAAATTTGACCTAAAATTTATTCTAATGAATTGATGAAAAAAATTGATATCGAAAAACGAAAGAGGAATTTAAAATCCACACGTAGACCGATCGCATGTATATTGAGTTGACGCGTAGACCGACCGCACTCGGAAATAATCCACGCGTAGACCGACCGCGACCAGAGTTGTTCGACGCGTAAACCGATCGCATGTACATTGAGTTGACGCGTAGACCGATCGCACTCGGGAATAATCCACGCGTAGACCGACCGCGACCAGAGTTGTTCGACGCGTAGACCGATCGCTTTCTCGAAAAGTAAAAAAACATAACTTTCTTCTTATCGCATTAACGTAACAATCAATATCAAAACGTGGTTAAAAAATTTTTTTTCAAATTATTTTTTCATCGAAATGAAATAAATAAACCTTCATTTTTCGACCGTAGATCGACCGCTTTTTCTTGAAACCAAAGAAAAAAAAAAAAAATTCGTTTGTAAAATAATAAGAACATTAAAATTATTCCAGGCGTAGACCGATCGGTTTTTCTGAAATTCGAAAAAAAAAAAAATTTCTTTCATGAAACGCGAAAACCATTTTGACCTAAAATTTATTCTAATAAATTGATAAAAAAAAATTGGTATCGAAAAACGAAAGAGGATTTTAAAATCCACACGTAGACCGATCGCATGTACATTGAGTTGACGCGTAGACCGACCGCACTCCGGAATAATCCACGCGTAGACCGACCGCAACCAGAGTTGTTCGACGCGTAGACCGATCGCATGTACATTGAGTTGACGCGTAGACCGATCGCCCTCGGAAATAATCCACGCGTAGACCGACCGCGACCAGAGTTGTTCGACGCGTAGACCGATCGCATTCTCGAAAAGTAAAAGAACATAACTTTCTTCTTATCGCATTAACGTAATAATCAATATCAAAACGTGCTTAAAAATTTTTTTTTTTAAATTATTTTCCATCGGAATGAAATGAATAAACCTTAAATTTTTACCCGTAGATCGACCTTTTTTTCTTGAACCCAAAAAAAAAAAAAAAATTCGGCTGTAAAATAATAAGAATATTAAAATGATTCCAGGCGTAGACCGATCGGTTTTTTTGAAATTCAAAAATGAAGAAAAAAATTTTTCATGAAACGCGAAAACCAATTTGACCTAAAATTTATTCTAATGAATTGATGAAAAAAATTGATATCGAAAAACGAAAGAGGAATTTAAAATCCACACGTAGACCGATCGCATGTATATTGAGTTGACGCGTAGACCGACCGCACTCGGAAATAATCCACGCGTAGACCGACCGCGACCAGAGTTGTTCGACGCGTAGACCGATCGCATGTACATTGAGTTGACGCGTAGACCGATCGCACTCGGGAATAATCCACGCGTAGACCGACCGCGACCAGAGTTGCTCGACGCGTAGACCGATCGCTTTTTCGAAGAGTAAAAGAAAATAACTTTCTTCTTATCGTATTAATGTAACAATCAATATCAAAACGTGGTTAAAAAATTTTTTTTTTCCAAATTGTTTTTTCATCGAAATGAAATAAATAAACCTTCATTTTTTACCCGTAGATCGACCGCTTTTTCTTGAAACCAAAAAAAAAAAAAAAATTTCGTTTGTAAAATAATAAGAACATGAAAATTATTCCAGGCGTAGACCGATCGGTTTTTCTGAAATTCGAAAGAAAAAAAATTTTCTTCATGAAACGCGAAAACCATTTTGACCAAAAATTTATTCTAATAAATTGATGAAAAAAAATTGGTATCGAAAAACTCGCTTTCTCGAAAAGTAAAAGAACATAACTTCCTTCTTATCGCATTAACGTAACAATCAATATCAAAACGTGCTTAAAAATTTTTTTTTTCAAATTATTTTTCCATCGGAATGAAATGAATAAACCTTAAATTTTTACCCGTAGATCGACCGCTTTTTCTTAAACCCGAAAAGAAATAAAAAAATTTGGTTGTAAAATAATAAGAACATTAAAATTATTCCAGGGGTAGACCGATCGGTTTTTTTGAAATTCGAAAAAAAAAATTTTTTTTTTCATGAAACGCGAAAATTAATTTTACCTTAAATTTGTTCTAATAAATTGATGAAAGAAATTGGTATCGAAAAACGAAAGAGGAATTTCAAATCCACGCGTAGACCGACCGCGGGCAGAGTTGTTCGTTGCGTAGACCGATCGCATGTACATTGAGTTGACGCGTAGACCGATCGCACTCGGAAATAATCCATCCGCAGACCGACCGCGACCAGGGTTGTTCGACGCGTAGACCGATCGCTTTTTCGAAAAGTAAAAGAACATAACTTTCTTCTTATCGCATTAACGTAACAATCAATATCAAAACGTGCTTAAAAATTTTTTTTTTCAAATTATTTTTCTATCGGAATGAAATGAATAAACCTTAATTTTTCACCCGTAGATCGACCGCTTTTTCTTAAACCCAAAAAAAAAAAAAATTCGTTTGTAAAATAATAAGAACATTAAAATTATTCCAGGCGTAGACCGATCGGTTTTTCTGAAATTCGAAAAAAAAAAAAAAATTTTTCATGAAACGCGAAAACCATTTTGGCCTAAAATTTATTCTAATTAGTTGATGAAAAAAAATTAGTACTGAAAAACGAAAGAGGAATTTAAAATTCACACGTAGACCGATCGCAAATCTTGTTTGGTCGATAAGTAGACCGTTTATGGTTTCACGAATTTCTTTTATAGGGACGGTCCGAATCTTGTTAATCAACGAGCATTCTTCTAACTCAATCGAGCATTCGTTATTCCCGGCGTTTATCCTCGTATCAATTATTTCGGTTCGAAGAGTAGACGAATCCCTATTTGAAAATTTTTTAAATTTCCACGTGCATCGCATTGGGCCGTTAAAAGTCGTCAGAATCTTCGTAATATTCAACGATTCTCCGGACTTTATGCAAATTAGAAATAAATTTTTTTGCTCGAATAAATTTTTACGAAAATTTTAGATAGGTACAGTGGGAATCTTGTTAATCCATTTATGCAAAATATAATATCACAGATAAAACATTCCTTCAACAAAATCAAGTATCAGTTATTTCCGCCATTTACCGTTGAACAAAATATTTAAGGTCAAAGATTATGCGAATTAGTTTTTTAATTTTTTAATCTATATTTTCAACGTGCATCGCATCGTTGTTAAAATCTTCGTAATATTTAACGATTCTCCGGACTTAATGCAAATTAGAAAAAGATTTTTTTGCTCGAATTAATTTTCACGAAAATTTTAGATAAGGACAGTGGGAATCTCGTTAATCCATTCATATAAAATTTTATATCACAGAAGGAAAATTGCTTCAACGAAATCAAGTATCAGTTATTCCCGCCATTTACCGTTGAACAAAATATTTACGGTCAAAGAGTATGCTCTAATTGTTTTTTCAATTTTTTAATCTATATTTTTAACGTGCATCTCATCGGGCCGTTAGAAATTATCAGAATCCTCATAATATTCAACGATTCTCCGGACTTTATGCAAATTAAAAGAAGATTTTTTTAGCTCGAATTAATTTTTACGAAAATTTTAGATAGGGACAGTCGAAATCTCGTTAATCCATTCATGCCAAAACTTATATCACAGAAGAAACATTTCTTCAACGAAATCAAGTATCAGTTATTCCCGCCATTTACCGTTGAACAAAATAATTACGGTCAAAGAGTATGCTCTAATTGTTTTTTCAATTTTTTAATCTATATTTTGAACGTGCATCGCATCGGGCCGTTAGATATTATCAGAATCCTCGTAATATTCAACGGTTCTCCGGCCTTTTCGCAAATTAGAAAAAGATTTTTTTGCTCGAATTAATTTTCACGAAATTTTTAGATAGGGACATTGGGAATCTCGTTAATCCAATCATGCACAAATACGATATATCATAGAACAAACATTCTTTTAACTAAATCGAATATCAGTTATTCCAGC
>CAXAQZ010001157.1:0-2500 GCA_963971145.1 Sussaba pulchella | reverse complement strand
GTTTTCTCTTATAAACTCGATTCATGGCTACACAGTCGTATCCGTCCGTTAAAACTAATAATAGCTCCGGGACTGGATCAACCGGCCATTTAGAGTTTCGAGAAAACGGTTGCGGTAATAAAACACACGCGTTGTGACTCGCTCTCCGGCTCTGTATGACTTTCCATCATATACATTTGATCGATCGAGTTTCGCACAGCGAAAAAATTCGCGGTGTTTCGCTTTTATAAAAATAATAGCGCGTGACAACGACGAGACACCACCGTGGGCATATGCCACTATATACATATCGTTACAAAGCGATATATATTTATTGACGGGGGCTCGTTGTATCACACCGCTCAACGGTATCACGCGTAAGGATGAGAAAGAAAACTTTTTTTAAGCTTAACGGGATCGGACGTTAAAGTCCTTCGCCCGTTTATAGCAAAAGTGATTTTTAATTCTACTTTCCTTGTAACGATCCACCGAAGAAATTTATTTCAAACGACGCCGACACATGCCCGCTCGAAAGCGCGCGATTAGTCGACGAACGTTCACATATCGCTCGTAATAAGCAGTTTGTTTTATGCAAAACGACCCTCAGCCAGGCGTGGTCCGGGAATTGTATCCGTGGACCGCAATGTGCGTTCGAAATGTCGATGTTCATGTGTCCTGCAGTTCACAAGTTGACGCGCAATTAGCTGCGTTCTTCATCGACCCACGAGCCAAGTGATCCACCGTTCAGGGTAATCATATAAAATTTGTTTGTTAAGTTCCATTAATAACTCAATATTGCACAAACTCGACGGGTGACACGGAAAATTCCCGTGATCGGATATCACACTTTTGGGAACGATCCGTTAACCGACAAGATGTTTCGCAAGCCCACCCCGGAAGGCACGACTTGCGAGTCGTTTGAACGTCAACGATTAAATAAATAATCGTTGCGTGATTCGTACGACAACGAAATCGTCTAAATTAAATATTAAAAATAATTTAATTAACGTTTATATTCGGGCGTTATTTCATTTAAAAACCTTGGACAACGACACGACGCTTGAAGCGACGAGCGCTGACCTCTTCGCGGAGATCCTCCATTTTAAATCGATAACAATTGTTAATATCTTTGATCGATAACGTACGCGAAAAACAAATGTCAACCTTTCTCGTCTACTTTTTTGTCGCTACCCCGCACGTTTGCGTGAGTAACTTAAAGTTATCGAGTGACACGTATGAAACACGCTTTTGTACGTTACAAACATATTTTATCTTATTGTCATCGTTAATGGAATCGCTTCCCAACGCGATATAGGTTGCCACGAAAACGTTGCGACGAATTTCGGAGGGCTCTCATTACAACACGCTTGTAAAGGCGTGGTTGTATTATTATGATTGCCTCGTTCGAATATAAGCGAGATGCATCAGAAATTATGTACATCGGTTGAAAAAGCTTACATATCGCACATAACGGTAGCAGATGGAGCAAGCACAGCGACAAATACGATCGCGGTTTAAATTTGTGCTTACAACCCAGCTTCGCCCAGCGTGTGTTACCTTAATCGTTGTACCAATGATAATTTCGCAATCTCGTCTCGCTTAAAAACAGTTTTATTTATTTTTGACTTAAAAAAGACAATATAATAAATAATATTTCTTTTTCGATGCGTCAGCATCTTCATGTTATTAAAGCATTTCGTACACTTTTTGTTTGTTTCGCTGCTATTTTATAAAGCGAGCGTTGTACGTTAATGATCCTTCCGCAGGTTCACCTACGGAAACCTTGTTACGACTTTTACTTCCTCTAAATGATCAAGTTTGGTCATCTTCCCAGCAACATCGGCAATGCCGTAACATTGCCGCGCACCAGTCCGAAGACCTCACTAAATCATTCAATCGGTAGTAGCGACGGGCGGTGTGTACAAAGGGCAGGGACGTAATCAACGCGAGCTTATGACTCGCGCTTACTGGGAATTCCTCGTTCATGGGGAATAATTGCAAGCCCCAATCCCTAGCACGAAGGAGGTTCAGCGGGTTACCCGGGCCTTTCGGCCAGGGAAGACACGCTGATTCCTTCAGTGTAGCGCGCGTGCGGCCCAGAACATCTAAGGGCATCACAGACCTGTTATTGCTCAATCTCGTGCGGCTAGAAGCCGCCTGTCCCTCTAAGAAGATTTGTTTGTACGTCGGTAGTAAAAACCACCCAACCGAAGCCGGGGGCCTTCGAGATACCAGAAAGTACGCCTATTTAGCAGGCTAGAGTCTCGTTCGTTATCGGAATTAACCAGACAAATCGCTCCACCAACTAAGAACGGCCATGCACCACCACCCACCGAATCAAGAAAGAGCTATCAATCTGTCAATCCTTCCGGTGTCCGGGCCTGGTGAGGTTTCCCGTGTTGAGTCAAATTAAGCCGCAGGCTCCACTCCTGGTGGTGCCCTTCCGTCAATTCCTTTAAGTTTCAGCTTTGCAACCATACTTCCCCCGGAACCCAAAAGCTTTGGTTTCCCGGAAGCTGCC
>CAXAQZ010001156.1:0-18128 GCA_963971145.1 Sussaba pulchella | reverse complement strand
TTTTTATCTCTTTTTTGCTAACGCGGAATTGCGTTCGAATTTGATATTAAAAAAAGATTCTGTCCTTCGCAATGGTTTTTAGCTAAAAAACGGAATAATTTATATCGTTGAGATTTTACTTGTGGCACTAGAATTGTTTTTGAAGCAGATTCGAAACGACGCGGAGACCAAGTTGAAACGTAATCATTTTTTTTCCACTCGTGCAGAGTTGCGTGAACGTCGTAACTCGCAGAGTTTTAACGACGTCTTAAATGATGCTGTCGCGAAGTTTTTAACAAGGATACTTCTTTTTTCTTTCGTATCGTTTATCTACCGTCGTGTGGTACGATGTTACGAGTGTCGGAGAAGTTCGAATATTGGGGATAAAAGAAGTTCAATGAATCGCCCTGGTTCAGGCACTGCTCGGTTTTGTTGTAAATGAAATGGAATGGAAGTTTGGGATGGGGGCAGTAGAAAGGGCCGGTTTTTGTCAGACGTATCGTCGATTCACCGAAGGTGTGGAACGGAAATTTTATTTTTCACGAAATAGCGGAAAAATATTGTACCAAGCTTCGAGGACAGTTTGAGAAACGATGTGAAATAAAATTTCCATGTAAATTGAAATAACCTTCGTCAGCTTAATTTTTATTTTTTTTTTATTTTGAAACAATTCGATTTTTTTTCAAAATTTTGATATATGATGATGGTTTCCTTTCTCAAACGAAGGAGAAAAATTAAATCTGTACTGAGAAAATCCATTTTTGGTTTATCTTCGATAGACACTCGATTTTTTATATCAATTTCTATTATTTTTAATGGAGAAAAATAATAAAAAAATTGATTGTCTATCGAAAATAATCGAAAAATGAATTCTTCCAAAGACAGATACCATTTTTTTTCAAGATGGGAAACCAATATCATACATTAAAATTTCGAAAACACTCAAAAATCTCGAATCCTCAGCCTCGCAGTATAAGGAACATGGCCGACAATCCAATATAATGAAAAAAAATAACCGATCCACGCTGAAGTACCTGGAAAAAAATTCCACCCACTTAAAAATTGGCACAATAACGTCACTGCCGAAAAAAAAAGAACGGGGCAGAAGAAGGGGTGCCGAAAAATCGATAAAAAATTCAGTGAGGTTCTAGGATCCAAAATATCCCCAAAAAAAAATCATCGACCACTTCGTAAGATAAAAACCTATCAACCAGGCGATTTGGCACGTTTCTCCCCATACAAACTCACATCTATTGCACTTTCCGTCAATGCTCTCGTCGTTGAATAAAGTCGTAAAACGTTTTTCGCCCGAGTGGATGAAAAGGCGATGAAAACGTAATAGAGACAACGGCCGAATGTTCAACGTTGCACAATGTGCTGGCCAAGAAAAAAAAAAGAAAAAAAAAAGAAATCGTTTGCCCAAACCACTGAAATTCTTAAATACAATTTTGTCCTGCTCCAGTTCGTGTTTCTGGTAAATTTATGCCCAGCAACGACCCAGCGTGCCCATTTATCCGGCCAGCCCACAAACCGCATCGTCGGCACTGGGCGAACTTCGGTTACGAGAAATTCGGCGGCCAGAGAGGGGAGGGGGGGGGGGTAGGAAGGCAAATGGAGACCGAATGATGGTTTGGGGGCATTGCTATCACCGTTTAAGCTAACTACAGCGCTTTGTAAACGGGTTCCAGCGCTTCCGGCGAGCGGAAGTGAAGCTGATGATTATGTCTTTATCCGTGTATTGTCCCGAGGGTGTCCTCGCGCCTGCGGGCGCCGTATTTCAGTGTGGACTCTCGAGCGGAACGAATTCTTGAAAAACGTGTTATACACATGTATGAGAGATTTCTCATGAAAGAGAGATATTGCTGACCCGACCAGTCTTCGATTTGGATGAAAATTTTTCGCCTTAAAGTTCTTGATGCCGAGAACATCCGACAATTTTTTTAGATTTTTGTCGTCATTATTTTTTTAGTGATGAGGTTTTTTTTTTTTATTTCGTGAAACGATTTTTTTAATTCAAATGTCTTCGGCGCGGAACATCTTGATTTTTTTCTCATATGTATATCACGTTTTTTGCGTTTTAATGAATAAAACCGTCTTTCTGAAAAACGCCGCTTTTAAAATATTTTTTATATAAATTTCTTGTTCGATTGCGAAAATTTTAGTAGTCTATTAATAGCCGTAAAGAATAATGTCAATATTAAGAAAAAACATTTTTTCTTACACTTGAAGTCAACAATTTATTTTTTTCACTATAAAAAAATTAATAATAATAATTATTATTATTATTATTATGATTACTAGTAATAACTACTTTATAATCATTTGTCAAATTTACTCGGTTGGCAGCGCGCTGACGGTTATGTAAGCCCTTAAAACAACTAAAACAGAAAAAAACCCCTGCAAGTAAATAAAACTAGTAATCGAACTTGCCATCGATCCTCCACCCCTTTCGTCCCAATTATATCAACTCCGTCCCCAATCGCAGCTTAACAACGATCAGATGGATATAATAAGGATCATCACCTCGATAATTGGATTGCAAATGAGCCCGTGGTGTGAATGCTCGTCGAACCCTACAGACGTTGGCATTGATTGAGAAGCCCGAGAGCGAGATAGACAACACGCGATTGCACCACACGATGATTCGCCGTTGCAGCGCCATCTTGATTCACCCGTCGAGGGTTTTTCGAGTGTCTAACAGCCCCATTTACCGTTGGACTACACTGATTGTACATATCGGCTTCGAGTGGCAGCGGAACGTGGAAACCACCCGGTTCAATGCCGCCACTGGTTACGTTCTAGTCCCGGGGGTTGCTACCCCATTTGCCGCAACCCCTTGCGACGTTGCGTCCATTCGAAATCCGGTTTACACCACCTGACACGGACTGTGCGTTACAGCTGTGCAGCATTGACATTGACGGGGACGGTTTCGGTATGCCTCGCCACTGTCCGACTCGGCACAGTCTGCTTCGCTACAGTTCGACTCGGCACAGTTCGACTCCGTGAATTTGACAGATGAGAGACACTTTTTCTCTGTCAAACTCAGGGGGAGTGTCAAATGTCAAAGACTCAGCACAGTTTGCCTCGCCACAGTTCGACTCAGCACAGTTTGCCTCGCCACAGTTCGACTCAGCACAGATTGCCTCGCCACAGTTCGACTCGGCACAGTTTGACTCCGTGAATTTGACAGATGAGAGACACTCTTTCTCTGTCAAACTCAGGGAGAGTGTCAAATGTCAGAGACTCAGCACAGTTTGCCTCGCCACAGTTCGACTCGGCACAGTTTGACTCGGCACAGTTTGACTCGACACAGTCTGACCTGGCACAGTTTGACTCCGTGAATTTGACAGATGAAAGTCACTCTTTCTCTGTCAAACTCAGAGAAAAGATCGAATGTCAAAGAGAGGGAGTGACTTTCGTCTGTCAAACTCGCGGAGTCAGACTGTGCCGGGTCGAACTGTGCCGAGTCGGACTGTGGCGAGGCAGACTGTGCCAAGTCAGACAGGGGCAGGCATACTGAGCCGAGTCAGACAGGGGCAGGCATACTGAGACCATCCCCATTGAACATCATCCCCTTCGAACAAGGAGATTTGGTATATTTGTACGGACAATCGACCGTTCGGTCATTGTGGGCGAATAAACCGAAGGAAGTTCCACGTATAGAGTTTTCATGGTCAAACAAGTGTTCTCTGATTTTCAATGGTTGCTAATCGATCGAGAAAGGGGGTGGGAATAAATTACCGGATATTAATTAAAAATCGGTCAATAGCTTGGCAGACACCGGGATGGGCGTTCATTCAATGAAAATGGAATTTAAATCCTTTCGCAAACAAATAACTATGATTAATTGTCATGCGAAAATTGAAATTTTCACTTTCCTGTAATTCTGATGAATAATTTAGATCAATCATTATTTCGAATTGATCCTAATATCTAAAAATAATGATAATCGATGATAATTTATCAGTGAAAGTACTTCAAATATATTCTCAATGGACGAATACCCAGCCATGGTAAAATGTAGAATAATAGCTATTTCATCTCGAAAAAAATAAGGTTGCTTCGAAAGAAGAGTTATTTATGAATTTTTCATAAGCTAATTATTCACTCCAGTGCGTACTTATCCTAATTTTGATTTGATGTTCTGATTAAAAGCTACATTCGGACATTTTTTCAGCTTTTTTGAATCGACAGTTTCGTCTTCAGGGGGGAAATCAGGCTCTGATAACGACTTCGAAAGAAAATATCTCGTGACGGAAGGGTTAAAATAAAAAGGGACATTATTTACTCCGTTTTAGAAGACCTATTCAAAGACACCTCACTTGATAGGGCAAGTATAAAAAAAAATTCGAGTACACTTTTTAATCTGCGGGAGGGGGTTGAAATTTCTTTCTTTCTTAAAAATCGTATCCTTTTAGTTTTTAAGTGATCTGTCGACGCCTGTGTACAACATTTTGTCTCAATAGATGCCTAAAACCGTAAGGTTTCCTAGGCTGCTAAGAAACCCTAAAAATGAGTACCAACAAAATTATAATTACTAAAGAAATCCATACCACTAATGCTACTAATTAAGCACAAACATTCTTAATCAGTAATTTAGTACAAACATACTTGATATCGGAAAAAGGGATATCGAGAAGGGGATGAAGGTTTTTTCCCGAAGAAACAATGAAAAGGGTGGGGAGTTCAGTCGTGGAGGAACTTAGGACGACGCAGGGTCAAGGTCGGGTGGGATTTTGAAACACAGGTTGATGATTAATCGCATCGGAAAAGGTTGCCAAAGAGTGAACAAGATAAAGCGAACGGAGACTGCGAAAGCGGTGTACGATAGATTGATGTGTAACATAATCCTAAAGCCCATAGACGTTGATTGACGGGACAAACGCTGGCAACGGTTCGACCTTTTTACGCTACGTTTGTTCCTCGCTTGTCTGTGTACATTGCGTCGAAAGTTCGTCACTTTCCCTTGTCAAGTACTACAATGACCCAGAGAATATTTGCTCCCAGAGATTCTTATGGATTTGCTGTTGATCGAAAAATCACTTTCAGAGAAAGAACTAAAAGTGTTACGTCATTGACATAATTTTGCAAAAAGAAATTACAAATTACAATTGCAAAGATAAATTGAATGAGAGAAAAACTAACGAAAGAAATAATGAAATAATTAATCAATAAAATGGTGAAAGAATTAATAATAATCAAAAAATAATTGACGATAGCAAAAATTTTGAATTTACGAAATTGGATAATACAATTTTTCGTTCGAATAAGAGACTGATAATTAAGAAATTTGTTTTGGAGCTGTTCGGCGTCGGTAAATTAGTTTTATATTGAATGTAAAAAATGGAAATAAAATTATTACGCGTGCCTCTCTTGGTAGTTAATTGAGCTGCGACATATCGACTGATTTTACGTTTGATTGCACGTATATTAGTTTTGTAGGTACGTTATTGGGCGATGGACGCAAGGTCGATCGTATTGCGTGATTAATTGACGAGAAGCAATTAGATCGAGCGCACACCCGCCTACCTTGATTGACAGCACCTCTGAAAAATGTGCGAGAAGTTGGCAACGCTGTGTGCCATTTTTATTTCTCTCTGATACGTATTTGATTTTTGAGAATACTTATGGAACATTTTAGAGGAATTTGTATCTTTCGATGCTTCATTTTTTAGAACAAGTTGCAAGTTGACACTTGCAAACTGTTCCCTCCAAATCAAGAAAGAAATCAGGTATTCGTTCAATAAAAATATATTTGAAATTCATTCTCGAACAAATAACTATAATTAATAATCACGAAACAATAAAAATATCCACTTCCCTGCAATAATAATAAACGTTTAAATAAATGATTGTCTTACAATCGATTTTAATATTTCTCCGAAAGAATAAAAGTATTTCAAAATACATTTTCATCGAACAAATGCCCACCCCTTCTTCAAATCCGACTCAATCCCCAACCTCGTCTATAAAAAAAACCAGACTTGTTGCAAAAATAACTCCTCACAGCAAACCTCCTACATTACTTCAAATTTGAAAAAAAAACAATCTACTATTTTCTCCCATACTCAAATCCCCTTCACTTAAATTAAAAAAATCATCGACCACGAGTTCAAGCACTGATCCTCCCCCCAAGATAGCCCCGGTCGCTCGAAGGAAGTCGCATAGATAAAACAATACTCGCAAACTGTCTCATCAACCCAGCGACGTAATCAAATTGGGACACAGCGTGGTAGCACAACCCGTCCAGATAACAATATCCGTACCCAACCGTGTTTGAGGTTTGAATACAAATTCAAACTCACCCTCCCGCCCCTCCAAAAGCGGCTGGAAGGGGTTTAAACCTGTGAGAATTGACCAAAGTCCAGATTCACCGTCGGTGCTTATGTTTGACGTTTAGACGGGGGATGGAGAATGTGCGAAACGGTGGAAGGTGGAAGGTGGAAGGTCGAATGACCGAAGCCACTACTCGTAGAACGTCAGTTCGATGCGGTTAACCTCGGACCTGAATAACCGCGTTCCAAACGCAGATCCTACGGATTCAAACGAAACAACGTTGAAGCTGATGTCGCGATTCCGCGTCACCGACTGTTCAGCCAATTGAAACACGGGTGTGATTGTTTCAACGATTCGCGATGTCTCGTTCGAAGCGCTTTTGTCGAGTGGAATTTGCATTTGCCGGACGACAATTTCCGTTGAAACCTCGTGAAGTTGCTACGGTTTCGAAATTCTCAAAGTGGAAAATCAAGATCGCGTTTCGGAGCTCGCACGATGATTCGTCGGAGCCTGGTGGGATTTCAATCGAGTGGTGTTGTTTGATGCTTTCGAGGGGGTTGGGGGTGGAAGTTGCGAATATTCGATGTTGTGATAGGTGGATGGAATGGGAATGGTTTGGAAATAAATGTTCCGAATCGGCGTGGATGCTGTCAATGAGTCGGAAGATGAGGATCTTGAAAGAGTAATAGAGTTGCGGTTGACAATGTCAACTGTTCCCCAAAATATTGCACCTTCCGTGTATGCAGTTTGAAAAGAAAAATTCTGTATTTTTATTTTTATCCTCATTTTTATTTTTATTTTTACGACAAAAAAAAATTCTGCACTTCGTGGGTTTTATCCGGCTTTTATGTATTCGCTGGACGCTCGCTCGTAACGCTCATAGGTTTTGTGGGAGTTTGACTTTTTTTTTTTTTACGACGTGTGCGTCTCGTTGCGGCGAAACAGCCTGGACGAGAGAAAAGGTTGAACCTTGGACGAGTATTACAGGATTACTGCAATTTTTAATGAGATTTAATCGCTTTCACGACGAAGTGGCGAGCGAAAGCGAAAAATCACTCTCGAGCGAAGCATTCACAACCGATAAAAGAGTTTGTCGTTGCACGCTCGAGTTATCACAATTCCGGAGTAATTAAAAAAATTTACAGCTCATTGTTTAGTTCCAAGGACCGAAGGTTGGAGGACTGAAACGAGTGGCTTCTTTCGTAAACTATTTTAATGGACCGATTTATTTTTTATTTTTGTTCGTAATAATGATCATTTACGGGATCTTAAGTACCCCGTGAGGACCCTAATTACTCTGATTATCCCTATTTATTATTTCTTACCGCCTTTTTATTATCAACCTTAATTTACTCGGTTCAGTTTTTACTCATTCAATTTATAATTACCATAATATATTTTTATAATTTTTCAGAGAATTATAATATAATAGAGAATAATTTTTGGAGGTAATTACTCTGATAACTCTTTGATTTTTCTATCTCGTTCATTTCTACATACAATAAGAAAAAAATACGGCGATAAATAACCTGAAATTTAATTTATTTTCCATAATCAAAAAAAATATATTTTAATGTTTCTTCAGTTTATTATATTAATTATTTATTATTATTATTATTATTAATTTTTCAGTTGATTATATTTATTATTTTTTTTATTATTTATTGTTTGTAATTGAAAAAAATTAGTTTGGTGTTTCTTGAGTTTGTCTATTTCGTTCATTCTTATGATTTATTTCATTGAATAAATAATCGTCCGATGAAAAAGGTTGCATTATTCTCGATAAAGTGGTGGTAATGTATTTTCGGAAAAAAATAAAATACATTGCGCAGTGCGGAGACCGAGCTTTTCAACCGTGCAGGGTTTTTTGCCGAAGGGTGCCAGCACCGGTGTTAAATCCGTCGACGGGTGGATCTCGACGTGGTCGTGAGAGCTCTAGTTGGATTAATATTCTTCGCCCGGTGCAGCGCCTGGCGGTGGCTCGGGAGCTCGACGCTCCGGGCCTGGATTTTTAATTAATGAGACTAACGAAACCGTGCATCGCGGTGCACGTAATATGGTGGATTGCCGTTAATGAAGATGGTTGCGAAAATATGAAAATGTGGAGAATTATAACCGGTGTTAAATCTGATGAAGAATTAATTTAAAAATATAGGGAAAGGGTGAGGGATTAATTGGGATTTGAGTTGCAGTTCAGCATTTTTAGTTTGTTTATATTTGAGGTTTGGACCTGGAACTGAATAAATGCAATGATGTTATTTCTATCGATAAGTTATAGACTATTTAAGGCCTTACATGGGTTTGAAAATTGCAATAAATCGATTAAAAATTCGTTCTTTCTACCTTCGAAACCCATGCAAGCCCTTAAATGTTATCGAATCCTTCCGAATAGTACCAAAAAAAAAACGGAACCTAAATGTAAAATGTTATATCACGAAAACTCTTTTTATGAACTTATTCCATTCTATTTTGTCTCCAAACCAAAGATTATTATTAAGATTCTTATTAAGTTTCTGATCGGAGCCACGAATAAATTCTTGATCGCAATTAAATTCCCGCGAATTCAATGATATTTTCCAATTTCCACGATTTTCTCATTCCCAAGATATTCGTTGCTCCTCAAAAATGGAACAACGTCGTAAAAAAACAAAACATAGATAAATTAAAAAAGAACAAAAAAAAAACGTGAAATTCCCGCCGCGTCTCCAAACGATCGAAATGGGAACAACGAAATTGAAAAATCGCGAAAAACTGCAGAATTACGAAGCACCGACCCCGTTTCGAAGCTCCAAATATATTTTGGCCGCCGTTGCGAGTCGATAAAAAAAACCCATTCCCGGACAAATCCGACTACAGCGATAACCGGAAACCTCGTAACGTTCTAAAAAAAAAAAAAAATACGACTACGAGAAATGTCACGAGAATGAAAATCGTAACTTTGAAACGAAGCAGTGAAAAGTTTTCGAAAATTTCGTCAGTGAAGAAAATCCGAAGAAGAAATTCTTCTTACAATTTCATTCAGTGGAACCGACAATGTGAAAATAGAGTTTATGTTGAAAAAAGAAAAAACAAAAAAGCAAAGTATAAGGAAATATCGTTCTTTTTACTTTTGCACGGGGGAATATCCTGTTCACCATCCTCACGTTTTCTATCCTGGCATAAAGCCGGAACGACGTCGTTGGGTGAGTTGGCCTCGTTCGACTACCGTACGGAGATGGGAAACCATCGAGCCCGAGCTATGTACACTATCTGCTACGTGCGTACGCGGTTGTGCTTGGCTTATGGCAAACGTGTGTATGTGGAAGGGGTTTGGAAAGAGGGTCAACAAAAATTGCGGGGTCTTGAAGGGGTCATTGCTGGTCGACCAACCTCGGTGACGTCGCGTTGTCTGCGCGGTTGCATTGCCAGGTCGCATACTGACCTCTTCTACTGGGAGAAAGAAACGTTAGATCGATGGGTTTTATCGTATCCATGATTATGGTTGAACACATTGACGTTGAAGGATTGTTGACGATGGAAAAAATTAAATATGCAATAAAAAAAAGTCGTTGCATTGAATTATTATTATTTTTTTTCAATTACTAGATATAATATTATTATTATATTTAGGTTATTATAATATTAGGTATAATTATAATGTAATATATATAAAAAATTATAATGAAATATTTTATTATTATTATTATTCGTATTTGCTGCTGCTCCAATCAGTATTATTTATCGTAGCGATGTGCTTATGCGTACTACTCGATTTTCGAAAACTATTCCTGAAAGAATTCTACTAATTTATATATAATTAAATTATATATTTAATATAATAATAACTAATAACAATAATAATATACTAATTTATATTTAGGATATAATGTCAAGTATTTAATATAAATAATTTTATATATATATTTATTATATTTATTATATTATTTAATTTATTATTATTTTTCTATAATTGAGTCAAAAATGTGCTGCCTCTGAAAATATCACATAATTAATTATGAAAATTAAAATGAAAAGAAAAAAAAACACAAAAGATTATCCTCCCAACATTTTATCGTCAAAAAATTCATTATGAACTCAAATTCGAGTGCGATACGATCCAATCCCAGGCACCCTTTTAAACCCATCATTTCCGTTAATTACAATGTAAAAAGTAAACAAACCCACATATAAATTTCCCTACAGTTCCGTATAGTCAAATTTGACCCAAAAGGCTCAACAAAAAACCTAAAAACGTCCAAACACTCAATCTCCAAGACAAAATTCTACCCCCAGTAATTCCACGTATTCCAAAAAAGCTCGCTACAAAATTTTCCCGACGAGCTTCGACCATAATTCAACGTGCAAACTCGTTGGAATTAATCGATTCCAAGTGTTATTTCCTGACGTGAAACGAGTGACGTGAATAAATCGTCGGATCAGACGTTCGGTCATTCTCTAATCTTCGCTCAATCTCCATTCGACCCCGCGAAGAAACGTTGCGGGTTTACTCCGAGTTTCGAAAGTGGCTCGGTGGCCGGGGGGGGGGGGGGGGGGGGGGTTGTTACACGCGAGCTTCGGTGGCCGGGGATGGGGTACGGAAGCGCCCCCGCGACGTACCGGAGCCGGCCAACTTGGACACCCGACTTCCGGGTCGTTGTTCCACTTTGCCCGAGTAAACCGAACCCATCGAGTGGGGAGTTTGCAGTTCAGCGTGCGACTGCACGACGGAGATGCAACGATAGAAAATCGTCGGACGGGGTCGCGTTCGCCGAGCTGGAGGGGTTGGGAGGGGTCGTGGCAGGGTTGCGGGGGGTGGGTGGGTGGCAAGAAGAAACGAACGAGCGAACGTGCATTTATGGACATGGAAAAACACACAACCGTGCTCCACACCAGAGCTTTCGACTTATCAACGACGCAAACGAAAATAGCCTCGGGTTAACGTACAGTTATTTTTATTTATCCACAACCGGATGTTGTTCGAAGGAAATAAGGTAATATCGATCGGAAATACGTGAGAAAATATTTTTATTCTTGATAGTTGTGTTGAGGCGAGGTATTTGTACGTTGCAGGGGAGTTTTTTTTTTTTTTTACGTTGATTTGCATTTTTGACGTTGCTCGTCGCGATTTAATGCTTGTTTACTGTTGAAAGATGCGTTTGGGGAATTTTTTTGAGAGTTGGGGACGGGGAGGAGGAAAAAATTGGGAGTTGAAACTTGCGAATTGCTTTTTTGGAAATGAAGAATTCGGGATTGACGTTGATGTACGAATTTTAGTGTGTTAGGGAATATTTGCAGGAACTCTGGCTTTCTTGTGGGGGAAAATTTGTACGATATCTTTTATTATAGATTCTTGAGTTGTGAGGAAGTAATTTGTGAGTTTCAACTTGCAACTTTTTTTCCGTATAAAATTTGGGCTCGCCGATCAATCTTCACTGAATTTTATTCATATAGTACCTCCGAGATTGGGTTTTTCCTACCTGCAGTGAATTATGGTTCAATTGAGTAAGAGAATGGGAAGGCCGTAACATACAGACGTAAATTGGAATATCAATTATTCGGAATGTCTGCAAAAAGACCTTCGGCCCTTCCTTAAGGTCTTACTGGATGGATCATCGGGCAAAAAGTTAGTCCAAAATGGGTAAATCGTTGATTTACGAATCTAGATCATGTCGTACATGTTTAGCCTTACAAATAGCTGAACGAATAATAAATTAACGCTTAGAAATGTTAATTAACCACTTTTAATAACAATTGCAGTCAAGTTCGACGATATTGACGTGTGGTTGACTGACGTTTCGTCAGTGACTGTACAACTGTTTCAACTGTTTCAGGCGATACTCCCCATTACTTCAATTAATTTCTCAACAATTACTCAGTCAATTCATTTCAAACTAAGCATGATCGATCTGTCGATCCTAAATCTTCATGATATAATTTTTTCAGAATTCACGACGATTTATTTCCATTAGTTTTGCAACCATTAACGTCTGCAAAAGCTGTTTTCCCGTAAGCGACCGTTTCAAATTCATAAATTGATAACTACTCAATTACGTGGTAGAAAATCCTGTAATAATTCATGTACTATTATTCCATCAAGAACTATCATTCCTCAAACTTTCAAAACGTGGCGATCATTTAATATCCATCCAGTAAGACCTTAAGATCGCAACTAACCAGTAAAATTCACGAAAAAAATCAATCCCGTCCGATGCAAATTATTTATTCAACAAATTTGCCAAGTGGGAACGCAGGGGCGTATCTTGGTTATGAAACAACCTCGATAAATTTGGGTATTGACACTAGGGTCAATAATTACGACCAGCGTGTGATTGAGATTGAATGGATAACGATAATGGATTGTATCGACGATTCGCACTATTGTGCAACGACCTTGTCAATCCCCAGCTTCAACTGCACATACAAAGCGACGCACAGCATCCCAGCATCTGTCCATCTCCCACCCTGTCCTACTCATCGAAATCCAATGACACATTCCACAACCCTGTAATTCACATCCGTTCCAAATACAGACCATGAGATAATCCACAAGCGTGAATAATTGTATTGGATCGTCTAATAATTTCCCGCGTTTTCTTTTTGATCTGCTTGACTCGCAATAATTTGTGATTTCTCCGTTATTTTTAGCTAAATGTTACGTTATGTTATGTTATTTTATTGTTTGCTAATTTTATGTTGCGGCTTTGTTATGGGAAAGCTCAATTATTGTTCTTTGATGAAGGTCTCATCATTTTTTTGCATGAATTAGTTTCGGCTAATTTCAGAGAAAAAGAAACAAGAGTTTCAATTTTTATAAAACTTTTTGATGGAAAAAGAAACACGTTAACTTATTGAAGGACGCAATAAGAACGCTTAAGGGGGCAAGTTACTGCAACGAGTTGAAGAATTAACGTATAATTCCGATTTGTTTTTTTTACGAACGTTATTGTGATATCGTTTCGAGATAAACGAAATTAATTGATTAATTATAAATCAATCAATTAATAAAAGAGTAACTTCGAGTCTATCGGCACCGTTGAAAACCTGCAAGAATTGCAAAACGTCAAATATAATCCAACGGACTGCAAAACTGGACCACAAATTGTAACCCATTCAATTCGATGAATACAACTGATAAACAGCATTGTACCTATCTATTTCAATATACTTTCCCTATAAAACATTCAACCAACATCCTCAATAAATTTTCCGGTGTACGTAAAAAGAAAAATCCATGTTTTAAAAATTTCCCGTGGTTCGTTCCCTCAATTTATAATGTGTCAGGTTAGAATCAACGCTAACGAAAATACGAATGGAATCAACTCAAACCTTGATTGATTATACTACCCCACAAAAAACGTCGGTTTTTCTGGGTTAAAAAAGAAATAACCAAAAAAAAAAAAAAACTTACTCATGAAAACGCAACCACTACCGAATTTCCCATTCTCGTTCATCCGTCGCCAGGTTTTTCCTTGATTTTTCTCCCGGTTGAAGTTACGCCGGGCGACGTACGATAAATCTCCGGCTCGAAACTTTGTATCCCAAACTCGTAGGGTGAATCGTAGAGATGAAAGGGATACAAGGGACGGATCGTTGAATCGGTAGGAAGAGTATACGATGGGAGAAGAGAAGAGGATACGAGGAAAACCTCCGGACGCGGTTGACCCCCGTCGCGGAAGCGAGGGTGTCATTTTCTCGCGACGGGGTCGGATGGTGCGAAGAACCAGCAGCGGGGTTTGGCAGGAAGGGGTGGAAAAGGGAGGGAAGGGGAGGCGAGAATGAGGAAGAGGGGAGAAGAGAGAGGATTCGTGGTGGTGAGATGAAATCCGAGGATGTAGAATGAGGCCGAGGCGGAAGCGCGCCCGCGACTGGGAGGGTGGAGAAAGGGTGCAAAATTTACGACTCGTCAATGAGCCGAGCCAAAAGCAGTTGTGGCCAAGTGGAGCGTGATAAGAACGTTGATCCAGTTTCTCCGCATCCTGGTTTTGTCTCTGGGTAGTTTGAGATACGTCTGAAGGAGCTTGGAACGGCCGTCATAACACACCGGGTGAGAAAACATATTCATGGAGTTTGTATGTGAAGAATGTATATATCAGGTTGTGGGACGTTTTTGTTGTTGTTGTATTTTATTTATTTCCTGTTACTTATCGATTTTTTCGGTAGAGTATATATATATATACTCTTTTGATTTTGAGAGATTTTTTCTTGGTCTGCAATCTTATCAGCCTCAATTTCGCGGTTTAATTGATTTTAATCGGTGTTGAGGGTTTTGAAATGGAAGTGCGGGAGGCAAAAAAATCAGAGATGTCGGAAATGGATTTTCTTCGCCTTCTGGAGCTTCCATTTCAGGAACTTGAATTTTTTTCTTCATATTTTGGTTGTAGAGGAAGAAAAGGACTTGCGAGTCTATCCTTAACCTAACAAATCAAAGATTTGTTTTTTAAAACGGTGATTTGGGGCTTTTTATCCTGTATTCGGAGTGTATACAATGTGGAGACAATTCGTGGACGATGAATGAAACAGTATTTAATGCTCATTGTTGTATACATGAATTATGTATGTTGATTATATGAATTATTCCATGTATTCAATGATCTGTTGAATCTATGAGTGATATATAAATCATTATTCAATAGATATACTATACTGATGTCTTTATTATTTATATATGAATTTATAATTTGCATGTAAATAGTATATTAACAATAATAACAATGATAATAATAATGATAACAATAATAATAATCTAGAAATAATATCTGTTGAATTTTATCTATATCGCTATATTTTTCTGTCATTACTATCGATATACGAATACAAATAATTTATCTATAAATAAATAAATAATATGAATACAAACGACATTCATCATAATTATTCTCATAATAAAATAATATCTATCGAATCAATAATTCATATATAAATACATAATATCACCGATGAATATTAAATACCGTTTAAGTAATTCCATACAACTGGTCTACACATTGTGTACAGTCTGTATACAAAAAAATATAAATATCTATGCAATTTCTTTCATAGAACTTGTGAATCCTCCATATACTCTACATATTATATGTATTTTTATTTACTCGGGGCGGTTAACGGACGCCGACTTCGTCGTCACCGGTTGCCAATGTCCTCGTTTTATCGTCACCAATGGGTCACGGATTCGACGTTTCGAACAGTTCTGAATTTAGTTGCCCAGTGGGTCGTCGAAACTCAGTTTAGGAGGTTTCAAACTATTCTTCGAAATTGTCACGTTGGTTCCGTTTTCGTTCTATGTATGTAAAAAGTTTTATCCGGGTCTGTTCATCACTCCCTCGGGGCAGAAAAGGGGAAGGGGGGGGGGGGGGCAAAGTCACGTTCACATTTTTCTGGGCAATAACGAAGTTTATCGGATAAAATCGACTCCAGGTCGATTCCAATCTCGCAATCGTGTCGTCTCAAACTGCTCCCTTATTTATTTTTTTCTTTCTTTCTTTTCTTTTTTTCACATCACTGACATTAGTCCTATTTGCCATTTTTTATCGTTGAGGCTGTAGGGAATGAAAATCCCCAACGATAGTTGAGGTTTGTGCTCGGAAACGAATAAAATTGTTGTAAATAACGACGATGGAGGGGAGAAAGAAATCCGGAAGGATTTTTTTTTTTTTCGTGACAGAGCGCTGCATATCTGATTGGCCGAACTTTTTGGAATATATATTGAAGAAATGGGAGGGAAAAAAAATTGTTGGTCTCGTTTTGTCGCGCGGCTGTCTTGAATGTGTCGTTTGGTGGAATTTTGCCGAGTCGCGAAAGATAGCTGAAGATTGTGAAGACGATATGGTATTTTTTTTTTTTTTGACAAACGAGCTTTGATCCTGCAGATACTTGTGTACAACTTACGAGAAACGAGGAATCAACTTTGAGAGCTTTGGAAAAGTTTTACAAACTGTTGGCTGTTACAAACTATTTATACGTCGTATTGGGTATATAAACGTCATGAAGACTGTTTTTGGGAAGTAAATTTGGAACTCAAAGAACGGGCAAATATTTAACCATCGGTAAATGGTCAGAAAAAGTCATTTTTAAAGTCAAGATTTTTTAATTTTACCTTTTAAAATTTACGATTTTTTTAACTCTAAAATTTTGCAAATTTTTATATTTTTCAATTGTTATTCGAAAAAAATATTCTAAAATTTTTAGAATTTTTCAATTTTTATTTTATACATTTTTCAAATTTTCGAATCTTTGAATTTTTAAGGTTTAAAAATTTTGAATTTTTTAATAACATTTTCTGTTTAACTGTTAATTTTTTACATTTTTAAAATTTAAGTAATAATTTATTACTCTAAAAACTATAAATTACGTAAGAAAAAAGAAATGTTTTTCGTCTCTTTTTAGAATTGTAGAATTCTAAAACTTTTAGGATTCTTGGATTTTAGACGAATCTTTTTTTTACGTCCTGCGAGCAATAAATATTAGCAATAAATATTCTACTGGCTTCGGTCTAGCTACAGCAAAAGTTCAGTTCTCGATTTCTCCCCAGCTTTATGATGATGACAATAGCAAAGTTGATGATTAGAACAATTGATCCACTGACAGGACAATTACTTAACCATCGAAATATTATGGTACAACAATTTTCCGACCAAAGACAAAGAATCGAGAATTGAAAAAAAAAAACTAAAAAAATAATCATTGATGACAAAAAAACTAAGAATAAAATGAGAAAAATAAATATACTCTTTACGCCCTAGCAACCGTTAAATATAGAGCTTTTGTCAAGCTACAGCAAAAGTCCAGTTCTCGACTTCTCCGCAGTTCCACGATTGTGCCAAGACTAAAGTTGAAAACTGGAACAAGTGGTTCACTGGTCAATAAAAAAGAAACGAAGATAAACAAAAATAAGAAAAATAAATAAATGAAAGAAAAGAAAAAAAAATCAGCACGAATGCGCTTTGAAATCGAAATCCCATGGGTGAAACTGGTAGAAGCGTCCACGATTCCGAAGAGTCTTTTTCGTCCCCGACGTAGTCTCTCTTTTTCACCTCCCTCGGGAAAAATATATACGAAAGAGAACTTTACGATTGTGTTTTACAGCAATTGTGCGAAAGCGGTGTTACTCCTCGGGCGATCACCCGGAGTATCGCATTTTCTTGAAATTCCACAGCACGTACGCCAAAATGTATCCCTTCATGGCTTGTTCATTTTTGTTTTCCTCGAAAATTCGAAAATCAGCGACTATCCTTCGTATTTGTTCTGGATTATCATGGAACTTGATTTCTCAGGGGATAAAATAGTCTGGCGTCGGGGATTTCTCTACCGATTCTGTTCAATCGTCATCGACCCACGATGGCTCGATATTGCATCTGGTAGGAAGACGCTTGGGACCGATTATTGCGGGGGCGATGAATATATAAATGAATACATGAATAAATGAATGAATGAATGAATAAATAAATGAATTTATTTTCAAATTTTATTGTTGGAGAATTTTTTAGGGAATTTCGTGATGAATCGACTTGGAGTTTTTCTCGTGGACTTCATAAATTGCGATGAATAAATAAATGAATAAATAAATGAATAAATAAATGAATAAATAAATGAATAAATAAATGAATAAATAAATAAATAGATGAATAAATAAATAAATGAATGAATAAATAAATGAATGAATAAACAAATGAATAAATAACTTTTTGAAGCAAGTACAATAAAAAGGGAAAGCAGAAATACGAAAACGTGTACTTACAAGATGGCGATTGCTGTTTCATTACACTCGAGAAACTCGAAAATTGAATCCCCGATTCGACAATATCTCGTATAAATCCACAATCCACACTTCTCCGGACTTTTACAACATCATCGAGATCCTTTCTCGGCTTTTCATCACATTCACCCTCGACTCGCCG
>CAXAQZ010001155.1:0-26556 GCA_963971145.1 Sussaba pulchella | reverse complement strand
TCTCTCTATCTCTCTATCTCTCTATCTCTCTATCTCTCTATCTCTCTATCTCTCTATCTCTCTATCTCTCTATCTCTCTATCTCTCTATCTCTCTATCTCTCTATCTCTCTATCTCTCTATCTCTCTATCTCTCTATCTCTCCATCTTTCTATCTCTCTATCTCTCTATCTCTCTATCTCTCTATCTCTCTATCTCTCTATCTCTCTATTTCTCTATCTCTCTATCTCTCTATCTCTCTATCTCTCTATCTCTCTATCTCTCTATCTCTCTATCTCTCTATCTTTCTATCTCTCTATCTCTCTATCTCTCTATCTCTCTATCTCTCTATTTTCTATCCCTCTATCTCTCTATCTCTCTATCTCTCTATATCTCTATCTCTCTATCTCTCTATCTCTCTATCTCTCTATCTCTCTATCTCTCTATCTCTCTATCTCTCTATCTCTCTATCTCTCTATCTCTCTATCTCTCTATCTCTCTATCTCTCTATCTCTCTATCTCTCTATCTCTCTATCTCTCTATCTCTCTATCTCTCTATCTCTCTATGTCTCTATCTCTCTATCTCTCTATCTCTCTATCTCTCTATCTATCCATCTCTCTATCTCTCTATCTCTTATCTCTTATCTCTCTATCTCTCTATCTCTCTATCTCTCTATCTCTCCATCTCTCTATCTCTCTATCTCTCTATCTCTCTATCTCTCTATCTCTCTATCTCTCTATCTCTCTATCTCTCTATCTCTCTATCTCTCTATCTCTCTATCTCTCTATCTCTCTATCTCTCTATCTCTCTATCTCTCTATCTCTCTATCTCTCTATCTCTCTATCTCTCTATCTCTCTATCTCTCTATCTCTCTATCTCTCTATCTCTCTATCTCTCTATCTCTCTATCTCTCTATCTCTCTATCTCTCTATCTCTCTATCTCTCTATCTCTATCTCTCTATCTCTCTATCTCTCTATCTCTCTATCTCTCTATCTCTCTATCTCTCTATCTCTCTATCTCTCTATCTCTCTATCTCTCTATCTCTCTATCTCTCTATCTCTCTATCTCTCTATCTCTCTATCTCTCTATCTCTCTATCTCTCTATCTCTCTATCTCTCTATCTCTCTATCTCTCTATCTCTCTATCTCTCTATCTCTATCTCTCTATCTCTTTATCTCTCTATCTCTCTATCTCTCTATTCTCTATCTCTCTATTCTCTATCTCTCTATCTCTCTATCTCTCTATCTCTCTATCTCTCTATCTTCCTATCTCTCTATCTCTCTATCTCTCTATGACTCTATTCTCTATCTCTCTATCTCTCTATCTCTCTATCTCTCTATCTCTCTATCTCTCTATCTCTCTATCTCTCTATCTCTCTTTTCTCTATCTCTCTTCTCTCTATCTCTCTATCTGTCCATCTCTCTATCTCTCTATCTTCTATCTCTCTATCTCCCTATCTCTTTATCTTCTATCTTCTATCTCTCAAATCTCTCTATCTCTCTATCTCTCTATCTCTCTATCTCTCTATCTCTCGATCTCTCTATCTCTCTATCTCTCTATCTCTCTATCTCTCTATCTCTCTATCTCTCTATCTCTCTATCTCTCTATCTCTCTATCTCTCTATCTCTCTATCTCTCTATCTCTCTCTCTCTTCTCTCTATCTCTCTATCTCTCTATCTCTCTATCTCTCTATCTCTCTATCTCTCTATCTCTCTATCTCTCTATCTCTCTATCTCTCTATCTCTCTATCTCTCTATCTCTCTATCTCTCTATCTCTCTATATCTCTATCTCTCTATCTCTCTATCTCTCTATCTCTCTATCTCTCTATCTCTCTATCTCTCTATCTCTCTATCTCTCTATCTCTCTATCTCTCTATCTCTCTATCTCTCTATCTCTCTATCGCTCTATCTCTCTATCTCTCTATCTCTCTATCTCTCTATCTCTCTATCTCTCTATCTCTCTATCTCTCTATCTCTCTATCTCTCTATCTCTCTATCTCTCTATCTCTCTTTCTCTCTATCTCTCTATCTCTCTATCTCTCTATCTCTCTATCTCTCTATCTCTCTATCTCTCTATCTCTCTATCTCTCTATCTCTCTATCTCTCTATTCTCTATCTTCTATCTCTCTATCTCTCTATCTCTCTATCTTCTATCTCTTTATCTCTCTATCTCTCTATCTCTCTATCTCTCTATCTCTCTATCTCTCTATCTCTCTATCTCTCTATCTCTCTATCTCTCTATCTCTCTATCTCTCTATCTCTCTATCTCTCTATCTCTCTATCTCTCTATCTCTCTATCTCTCTATCTCTCTATCTCTCTATCTCTCTATCTCTCTATCTCTCTATCTCTCTATCTCTCTATCTCTCTATCTCTCTATCTCTCTATCTCTCTATCTCTCTATCTCTCTATCTCTCTATCTCTCTATCTCTCTATCTCTCTATCTCTCTATCTCTCTATCTCTCTATCTCTCTATCTCTCTATCTCTCTATCTCTCTATCTCTCTATCTCTCTATCTCTCTATCTCTCTATCTCTCTATCTCTCTATCTCTTTATCTCTCTATCTCTCTATCTCTCTATCTCTCTATCTCTCTATCTCTCTATCTCTCTATCTCTCTATCTCTCTATCTCTCTATCTCTCTATCTCTCTATCTCTCTATCTCTCTATCTCTCTATCTCTCTATCTCTCTATCTCTCATCTCTCTATCTCTCTATCTCTCTATCTCTCTATCTCTCTATCTCTCTATCTCTCTATCTCTCTATCTCTCTATCTCTCTATCTCTCTATCTCTCTATCTCTCTATCTCTCTATCCTCTATCTCTCTATCTCTCTATCTCTCTATCTCTCTATCTCTCTATCTCTCTATCTCTCTATCTCTCTATCTCTCTATCTCTCTATCTCTCTATCTCTCTATCTCTCTATCTCTCTATCTCTCTATCTCTCTATCTCTCTATCTCTCTATCTCTCTATCTCTCTATCTCTCTATCTCTCTATCTCTCTCTCTCTATCTCTCTATCTCTCTATCTCTCTATCTCTCTATCTCTCTATCTCTCTATCTCTCTATCTCTCTATCTCTCTATCTCTCTATCTCTCTATCTCTCTATCTCTCTATCTTCTATCTCTCTATCTCTCTATCTCTCTATCTCTCTATCTCTCTATCTCTCTATCTCTCTATCTCTCTATCTCTCTATCTCTCTATCTCTCTATTTCTCTATCTCTCTATCTCTCTATCTCTCTATCTCTTTATCTCTCTATTTCTCTATCTCTCTATCTCTCTATCTCTCTATCTCCCTATCTCTCTATCTCTCTATCTCTCTATCTCTATATCTCACTATCTCACTATCTCTCTATCTCTCTATCTCTCTATCTCTCTATCTCTCTATCTCTCTATCTCTCTATCTCTCTATCTCTCTATCTCTCTATCTCTCTATCTCTCTATCTCTCTATCTCTCTATCTCTTTATCTCTGTATCTCTCTATCTCTCTATCTCTCTATCTCTCTATCTCTCTATCTCTCTATCTCTCTATCTCTCTATCTCTCTATCTCTCTATCTCTCTATCTCTCTATCTCTCTATCTCTCTATCTCTCTATCTCTCTATCTCTCTATCTCTCTATCTCTCTTCTTCTCTATCTTTCTTCTTCTCTATCTCTCTATCTGTCCATCTCTCTATCTCTCTATCTGCCCATCTCTCTATCTCTCTATCTTTCTATCTCTCTATCTCTCTATCTCTCTATCTCTCTATCTCTCTATCTCTCTATCTCTCTATCTCTCTATCTCTCTATCTCTCTATCTCTCCATCTCTCTATCTCTCTATCTCTCTATCTCTCTATCTCTCTATCTCTCTATCTCTCTATCTCTCTATCTCTCTATCTCTCTATCTCTCTATCTCTCTATCTTTCTATCTCTCTATCTCTCTATCTCTCTATCTCTTTATCTCTCTATCTCTCTATCTCTCTATCTCTCTATCTCTCTATCTCTCTATCTCTCTATCTCTCTATCTCTCCATCTCTCTATCTCTCTATCTCTCTATCTCTCTATCTCTCTATCTCTCTATCTCTCTATCTCTCTATCTTTCTATCTCTCTATCTCTCTATCTCTCTATCTCTCTATCTCTCTATCTCTCTATCTCTCTATCTCTCTATCTCTCTATCTCTCTATCTCTCTATCTCTCTATCTCTCTATCTCTCTATCTCTCTATCTCTCTATCTCTCTATCTCTCTATCTCTCTATCTCTCTATCTCTCTATCTCTCTATCTCTCTATCTCTCTATCTCTCTATCTCTCTATCTCTCTATCTCTCTATCTCTCTATCTCTCTATCTCTCTATCTCTCTATCTCTCTATCTCTCTATCTCTCTATCTCTCTATCTCTCTATCTCTCTATCTCTCTATCTCTCTATCTCTCTATCTCTCTATCTCTCTATCTCTCTATCTCTCTATCTCTCTATCTCTCTATCTCTCTATCTCTCTATCTCTCTATCTCTCTATCTCTCTATCTCTCTATCTCTCTATCTCTATCTCTCTATCTCTCTATCTCTCTATCTCTCTATCTCTCTATCTCTCTATCTCTCTATCTCTCTATCTCTCTATCTCTCTATCTCTCTATCTCTCTATCTCTCTATCTCTCTATCTCTCTATCTCTCTATCTCTCTATCCCTTTATCTCTCTATCTCTCTATCTCTCTATCTCTCTATCTCTATATTTCTCTATCTCTCTATATCTCTATATCTCTATTTCTCTATCTCTCTATCTCTCTATCTCTCTATCTCTCTATCTCTCTATCTCTCTATCTCTCTATCTCTCTATCTCTCTATCTCTATATGTCTCTATCTCTCTATTTCTCCATCTCTCTATCTCTCCATCTTTCTATCTCTCTATCTCTCTATCTCTCTATCTGTCTATCTCTCTATCTCTCTATCTCTCTATCTCTCTATCTCTCTGTCTCTCTATCTCTCTATCTCTCTATCTCTCTATCTCTCTATCTCTCTATCTCTCTATCTCTCTATCTTTCTATCTCTCTATCTCTCTATCTCTCTATCTCTCTATCTCTCTATCTCTCTATCTCTCTATCTCTCTATCTCTCTATCTCTCTATCTCTCTATCTCTCTATCTCTCCATCTTTCTATCTCTCTATCTCTCTATCTCTCTATCTCTCTATCTCTCTATCTCTCTATCTCTCTATCTCTCTGTCTCTCTATCTCTCTATCTCTCTATCTCTCTATCTCTCTATCTCTCTATCTCTCTATCTCTCTATCTTTCTATCTCTCTATCTCTCTATCTCTCTATCTCTCTATCTCTCTATTTCTCTATCCCTCTATCTCTCTATCTCTCTATCTCTCTATCTCTCTATCTCTCTATCTCTCTATCTCTCTATCTCTCTATCTCTCTATCTCTCTATCTCTCTATCTCTCTATCTCTCTATCTCTCTATCTCTCTATCTCTCTATCTCTCTATCTCTCTATCTCTCTATCTCTCTATCTCTCTATCTCTCTATCTCTCTATCTCTCTATCTCTCTATCTCTCTATCTCTCTATCTCTCTATGTCTCTATCTCTCTATCTCTCTATCTCTCTATCTCTCTATCTATCCATCTCTCTATCTCTCTATCTCTTTATCTCTTTATCTCTCTATCTCTCTATCTCTCTATCTCTCTATCTCTCTATCTCTCCATCTCTCTATCTCTCTATCTCTCTATCTCTCTATGTCTCTATCTCTCTATCTCTCTATCTCTCTATCTCTCTATCTCTCTATCTCTCTATCTCTCTATCTCTTTATCTCTCTATCTCTCTATCTCTCTATCTCTCTATCTCTCTATCTCACTATCTCTCTATCTCTCTATCTCTCTATCTCTCTATCTCTCTATCTCTCTATCTCTCTATCTCTCTATCTCTCTATCTCTCTATCTCTCTATCTCTCTATCTCTCTATCTCTCTATCTCTCTATCTCTCTATCTCTCTATCTCTCTATCTCTCTATCTCTCTATCTCTCTATCTCTCTATCTCTCTATCTCTCTATCTCTCTATCTCTTTATCTCTCTATCTCTCTATCTCTCTATTTCTCTATCTCTCTATCTCTCTATCTCTCTATCTCTCTATCTCTCTATCTTTCCATCTCCCTATCTCTCTCTCTCTCTATCTCTCTATGACTCTATGTCTCTATCTCTCTATCTCTCTATCTCTCTATCTGTCCATCTCTCTATCTCTCTATCTTTCTATCTCTCTATCTCTCTATCTCTTTATCTTTCTATCTTTCTATCTCTCAATCTCTCTATCTCTCTATCTCTCTATCTCTCTATCTCTCTATCTCTCTAACTCTCTATCTCTCTATCTCTCTATCTCTCTATCTCTCTATCTCTCTATCTCTCTATCTCTCTATCTCTCTATCTCTCTATCTCTCTATCTCTCAATCTCTCTATCTCTCTATCTCTCTATCTCTCTATCTCTCTATCTCTCTATCTCTCTATCTCTCTATCTCTCTATCTCTCTATCTCTCTATCTCTCTATCTCTCTATCTCTCTATCTCTCTATCTCTCTATCTCTCTATCTCTCTATCTCTCTATCTCTCTATCTCTCTATCTCTCTATCTCTCTATCTCTCTATCTCTCTATCTTTCTATCTCTGTATCTCTCTATCTCTCTATCTCTCTATCTCTCTATCTCTCTATCTCTCTATCCCTCTATCTCTCTATCTCTCTATCTCTCTATCTCTCTATCTCTCTATCTTTCTATCTCTCTATCTCTCTATCTCTCTATCTCTCTATCTCTCTATCTCTCTATCTCTCTATCTCTCTATCTCTCTATCTCTCTATCTCTCTATCTCTCTATCTCTCTATCTCTCTATCTCTCTATCTCTTTATCTCTCTATCTCTCTATCTCTCTATCTCTCTATCTCTCTATCTCTCTATCTCTCTATCTCTCTATCTCTCTATCTCTCTATCTCTCTATCTCTCTATCTCTCTATCTCTCTATCTCTCTATCTCTCTATGTTTCTATGTCTCTATCTCTCTATCTCTCTATCTCTCTATCTCTCTATCTCTCTATCTTTCTATCTCTCTATCTCTCTATCTCTCTATCTCTCTATCTCTCTATCTCTCTATCTCTCTATCTCTCTATCTCTCTATCTCTCTATCTCTCTATCTCTCTATCTCTCTATCTCTCTATCTCTCTATCTCTCTATCTCTCTATCTCTCTATCTCTCTATCTCTCTATCTCTCTATCTCTCTATCTCTCTATCTCTCTATCTCTCTATCTCTCTATCTCTCTATCTCTCTATCTCTCTATCTCTCTATCTCTCTATCTCTCTATCTCTCTATCTCTCTATCTCTCTATCTCTCTATCTCTCTATCTTTCTATCTTTCTATCTCTCTATCTCTCTATCTCTCTATCTCTCTATCTCTCTATCTCTCTATCTCTCTATCTCTCTATCTCTCTATCTCTCTATCTCTCTATCTCTCTATCTCTTGTGACGTGGCGGTCACAATTTTCCCCCAGCCCGGCTCGAAGGCCGCCACTCACCACACCGGGACGAACATTATAACACCTTTACCGGCGCACTACTAGTAATTAAATTTATCATCATTGATTTTCCCCCACCCACCCGGACGATCCTTACACCCCTAAACTCGTATTTACTATCGTCACCGATAACCGGAACATCCAGCGCAACGACAGCGTCAACCGTCTCCATGGCAACACCTCACCGCAGCGACTCCCTCCACACCCACCGAACAGCTGACATAATCGTCGCGTAACGGGGCCCGCAGATTATCGATTATCGCACGGGAGGCGCCACCCGACGGCTAGACGACTGTAATTATCGACGTATCGACCGGGGACTAGCGCCACTCAACCGCAGCAACCACCATGATTATCGATCGCGACCAGTGCAAGCTAGAGTCACTAGCCGCACACCGGTGAGCTTACATGGAAACGAGTCTGGACAACCACGAGCCACGGCCAATCAGAAGCCACTATTCCCACGATTTTCCCCAGTATTCCTCCAATCCCGCGACGGAATAAGAACACCCGTCCCTCACATGTAATCCATCCTCGTAATTCCCCCAGCAAGTCCTCCAATCCCGCGGCGGAATAGAAACACCCATCCCTCACACGTAGTCCATCCTCGTAATCCCCCCAGTAAGCCACTAGCGCTCGACCAACCAGAAGCCGCAGCGGAAGGCCCTGCCATCGAGATCCGCCAATGACACCGCCCCCTCGACACCAATCACGATCGATCTCACGATCGATGAAGAAGACGAAGACGACGGCCATTTTTTCTTCACTTCGAGCCGAGCGTTAACCGAGCATAGAGTGTGTCTGAGCGAGCCACGATCCGTTTTTTCTGTTATTTGGACGTTACCCTGTCGTTTCGGCACAATCGTGTGCATTGTGTGAGCGTGGTGTGCATAGTATCGGCGCCTTCTCCCGCATTTGTGAGCGTCGTCGTCGGAAAACCGAGAATTAGCGCCGCGTAAATCGTGATTGCCGTGGACACGACCGATTACGGTATTACGAGTGCACAGAGTACGAACGAGTGAGTACCCCTTAAGTTTTCCATCCCTCCCATCCCCTTGATTTGTCCCAATTGCCCCAAAAGAATTGCGTGATAATTATTCTCTCTTTTTTTTTTTTTTTGTTGTACACCGGCATTTATAAGTAATAAGCGAGACGCCACGTGTGAGCGCTCGCCATTTTGTACCGGCGTTTGTGCCGTTGCCTGTACGATAAATTTCGATCGCCGTCGTCTTTTCTTCGTTTGCGCGAGTGAGTGGCGGTGATAATTTAATCGATAGTGAATAGGACCGCGTTTATAAAATTATTAGCGTTTTCAGTCGCGGATTTGTTTTATTTCTTTATTTTTCTTGTGTGTCGAGGTCTTACCGATAAGAGCCGACGTCCAGTGTCCCCACCCCTCCTGATCCGTCCATGTTCGCCACTGGTTAGCCGAGTTTTATATTTCTTATCCGAGTCATTCTTTTTGGAAATGGTTTGCATTTTTCCGAATAATTAACTGCGGTGTCACTACCGATAAAGTGACTGGCGCCCAAATAAAATTAGCTTCAGTAAGTCGCAGTGCCTTCGTTTCTTTGGATTTTTTCATTGTTCGCTATAACTCTAAAATAATCGCAACCGGCCAGCTGTCCCGTCTATACCTTACTCCCCCCTCTCTTCCCCTCCCGTCCTCCCGCCTAGTAACCTAGCAAGGGCCGATCGTACGGCACCATCCCTTTTTTTTTGCGTCATCACACTATTTTATTTTAAGCGCGTCTGGAATATTTTCTTTAGTTCCGATATTTTTTTTTTGTATAAGAACCCTCGACCATAGGGCTGATTTTGCGTCATTTATTCAATTTATTTATTTTCTTCTATTTCACTCGCGTTTAATTTCACTTTATTTTCGACTGTTTCCTCGATTATTGGAGGCCGACGTTGCGCGATTTCCTTCTTTTTTTTTTGCGTTTCGATATTATTTGACTTTAGTTTATCTTTCGTTCTTTTGAGATTTTCGTGCGAGAACCCTGACGTACAGGGCTGGCGGTGCGCTATTTATTCTTTTGTTTCTTTCACACGAGCACTTTATTTTTTTTTATTCTACCTTTTTTTTTGCATTTATTAATTTTTTTTTCTTATATCATTACTCTGAATTTTTGTCGGCATTGTTTTTATCGATACCATCTGATCGAACCTCGGAGCGAGGCAGACATCACTTCTGCGGAATCCATTCCTAGTTATTAAATACCGATTTATTTTTCATTACTTGGGTTTTCTTTTTATTTTTTTTGTCCTTCCTTTTTTTTGTCCCTCACCCACTCTCCCCTTTTACCCCCACCCCACTAGTCGCAGATCACAAATGGCGCCCAACGTGGGGCCTGGTAAATGAATTACTTCGGTTTATTCATTTTTTTTTTGTAAGTGCTCACCTCGACACATTTAATTATCAATTTTTTTTATTTTTATCTATTACGATTACACTCTCGAAAGTTAGGAATTTAGTTCAGATTGGGATTCGCCGCCACTCACGCTACTTCTCGATTGGCAGCGGAGACTCCGGAAACTATTGCGTGTTCTTTCGGGTCACTCTATAATTCATACTATTTCCCCTTGTACATTGTCATTACTTGTATTAATTGCTTGTCATATAACCGGTATTATTTACATGTCATATTACCATTACCCTTTGATCGCTGTATAACCTGTCTTTACCCACGTATTACACGCATCATTCCCCGTACGTGACAGCTCGAAATTCCTACGAGTTGCCCGTCGATTTACTCGCTTTTGCACGACTACTACCCATTCTTTCCTCCACCCCTTGGACCCTACATCGCTCAAACAACTCGAATTTGACGTATTTTATCCCGATACGATTTTAAACCCGCAAAGTCTTACCCCACGCGTTAGTCCACGTTAATTACGCACGTACTTCACTAATTAACGATATTGTCAATCACGATGGATCCATCAGATGACACCATCCCCCCTCCCCCGCTGGTGGTGACAACCACCACCGCGGATGTTACTTGCACCACAACGGTGACAACAACCACGACCGTCACCACTCCCCAAGCACAGACCGGAACTTCAAGCCCCCATCCCACTCATCCGCCTCGGATTGACACGACCAGCCGCGCCGCGTTAAATACCGCAATACAGACGATAAAAAAACACCTCACTAGCCTGCCCGATAGCAGAGAAATCTTTCGCCTCTGCGACCATGCAGGGCTAAGTACAAGAGGTACCCTGGAGGATGTCATCAACCGCTATTGGCGGTACGAGATCCGCCGACTTTATCCACAAATTAATGTGGAATGGTACCCTGACGAGGACGAGCGTCAGGATGAGACACCGTTTTGTCTCACCGCAGCACAATTAGCGCCTGAATTCGACGACACGATTCGTAGCACGCGCTCGCGCTTACCGACAGGAGATCCCTTACCCACCGGTCAATCAATCGGACCATACCAAGACCCTCTCCCCATGGACGATCCCGACGAATCTTTATTCCCACCTGACGCCTCACAGATCTCACCAGCTGATTTCCCGCTACTTCCTCCAATCCCTACCGCAACTTTCGCTCATCAATTCCCGCATCACTCACCCCTCCCCCGACCAGTACCCCCTCCACGCCTCTCCTACCTGCCCCCGACGACCCCCGCAACAGTACCCGCTCCCACCAGAGTAGACAACGAGACGTACCAGCTTCCCCCTCCACAACCACCTCAGGGTCGAAGTACGGGGGTGAGATTTCTCACCCGCCCGGAAACCACGACGCCGAGACCATCCACATCATACCCCTCCTCCTACAGCTTCCGAGATACGACCGGTATTGACCATTTCCGCCGGTTTGGCCCCAAGTTTGAGGGCAAACGCGGCAAGGATGGCGAGGAATTCCTCCTGAGACTGTACGAATACTGCGACAGCCGCGGGTACACCCAGGAGGAGGTCTTACGCGTACTACCCGAGGCTTTTTCCCGCGAAGCCCTGATGTGGCATCGAGTGGAGAGAGATTCTTGGCGTGATTATAACGAGTTCCTCTTCCGTTTCCGTGCACGTTTTGGCCACTGTGACCTCCAGGAGCGACTCCGACGGGAGGTGGAAGGCCGCACTCAGGGCCCGGACGAGTCAATTGGCGAATACCTCACTAAAATGAGAACGTATTTTCGACACCTTAGCCCTCCGTTATCTCTCGAAGCGCAGCTAAACCTGTGCTATGACAATTTACACCCCGACCTGGCCCTCCAGGTGCGACGCGACGAAATCACCGACTACGCAGACTTCACGTGGAAATGCCGGAGGATAGAAGCAATGCGGGAACGCGTTCGCAACTATCGTCCCCCACCATCAGCAACAAGCTCCGTGCTTCCATGCGCTGCATACGTGCCTCAACCAAAATCCTCTACCAAAAATACCGCTGCACTCAGCCAAACCCCGAAACCTACCAACAATATCCCACCTTCCTGTAATCCCGCCAATACCGTAGCAGGAATATCCCCCCCTGAAACGCCCCCGCCAGCCCCAAGACCCACTCCTCTCCCTCCGCGACGTACTTCCCTATCCCCACCCCCGTTAATGCCCCCAGACTTTTCTCCCAGAAGACTCCCAATTATCCGTTCCACCACGGTGCGCTGTGTTAACTGCAAGCAGCAGGGACATGTGTACCGTGAGTGTCCCCAACCCCTCGGCACGTTTTGTCGACTCTGCGGTGCAGCAGGGACCGACACCCTCTCCTGCCCCCGCTGCCGACGCAGTCGGGAGGGAAACCCCACAGGGGGGGGGCCAGTAAACGGTGCCTCCCCCGGACCCACTATCCAACCTAGTCAAAAGCCCCAAGCAGCACCCGCTTTCGACTTAGTAGACGCACAAGGAGAAGACGACCGACATTACTTACGAATGACAATTAATGGACGAACCATCCACGCTCTCGTTGACCCAGGCTCCAACCGATCGTACTTAGGCAATACGATGGTGGAAATTCTCGGAGACACAATCACTCCCTGTTCAGGTGGTATCCGAGTGGCAAATAATGCCATCGTCCCGGTAGTCGGTGAGATCATGTTAGATCTTACGATGGCGGGAACCACCAAATCTCTCATGGTACACGTAGCCCCTCTAAGCTACGACGGCTTACTGGGAATCGATTTTTGTCGATTATTCGGTCTAACGATCGACTACGGTGCCGGCACATGGTGCATCCCCGGTAGCACTCCCCGACCATTCATAGCAACCGCCCCCATCCCCGCAAATTCCGAAGACAAACCCGAAGACGAACCTGAAGCCGCTGGACTGGTCGAGGTCTCCCCAAGCACCACCAGTCGGCTCAATTCCCTCTTGGACAAGCTGGTGAAGCCTAACGCTAGTGGAATCCTTAGCCATACTCCCCTCCTACAGCATGCCATCGACGTTGGCGAACACCCTCCCATCCGACAGAGGCCAAGGACGATATCCCCGTACCTGTTGCGCATCGCACAGGCAGAGGTTGACAGAATGCTCAAGGAACGGGTAATTGAACCCTCCAGCAGTGGCTGGCTGAGCAACCCCGTAATTGTCCCTAAACCCAACGGAAAGCACAGATTTTGTATCGACTACCGCGACGTTAACAAAGTAACCCGAAAAGACGCTTACCCACTACCCAACTTGGACCGAATATTAGACGGACTCCGACAAGCGCATCATATCTCCAAGTTGGATTTGAGCCAGGCTTATTTCCAAGTACCCCTCGAAGCCTCGAGTAGGCCAATCACCGCTTTCGCAGTACCCGGAAGGGGCTTGTTCCAATTTACCCGCATGCCCTTTGGCTTGACCAATGCCCCCGCAACCTTTCAGCGTCTAATGGACCGACTGATACGCCCCGAGTGGGAACCCCACGTCTTCGCATACCTCGACGACGTGATAATCGCAACCGAGACCGAAGAGGACCATTTCAAATATTTGCAACTGGTATTGACTGCCCTTTCCCACGCTAATCTCGAAATTAACCGAGAAAAAAGTTCCTTCTTCTGTTCGGAAATGAAATATCTGGGATACATCATTGCTCGAAACGGATTGGAAACTGACCCGGATAAAGTAGCTCCCATCCTCCAGTACCCCGCTCCCAAAAACCTCAAGCAACTTCGGAGATTTCTCGGTATGGTGGGCTGGTATGCTCGCTTTATCGGAGATATCTCCGAACATAAGATCCCCCTCGTTCACCTGCTCGGCAAAGGCGTGCCGTGGCATTGGGGTGAGGAACAATCCAAAGCCTTTGAAACCCTGAAACAAGCCCTTGTCACCACTCCCGTACTGGCCCGTCCCGACTTCACAAAACCCTTTACCATCCACACCGACGCGAGCGACCACGCGATCGGAGCAGTCCTAACCCAAGAATCCGAAGGCGAAGAACACCCCATAATTTTTTGCAGTAAGGTCCTTTCCCCCGCCCAACGGAGATACAGCGTGACTGAGAGAGAGTGCCTCGCAGTGCTATGGGCTGCAAAGAAATTGCGCCCATACATCGAGGGTACTTCTTTCAAAGTCATTACTGACCACAGCAGCTTACGCTGGCTGCGGAATCTAAGAGACCCAACCGGTAGACTGGCAAGATGGGCACTGGTGATGCAGGACCTGGACATGGAAATAATCCACCGAAAAGGTGCCTTGAACGCAGTCCCTGACGCCCTCTCAAGGATGTTCGAGGGAACAGGGGAAGCCTTAGCCGCTATCGGAGAATCGGTGGATCCTTGGTACCTCGAACAGATGAGGAACGTACGCGAGTTCCCGTCCAAGTATCCCGATTGGAGAATCGAGGACGATCGCTTATACCACCATCGCCCACACCCCGTCGTAGATCCCGCCCTAGTAGACCTAAATTCCTGGAAACTTGTCCTACCCCAAGACTCCCGACTACGCGCCATGCGGGACGCCCACGACCACCCCCAAGCTGGTCATTTGGGGATCGACAAGACCTACCATCGTGTCACGCAAGACTTCGCGTGGCCTGGCATTTTTCAAGACGTAGCACGCTTCGTACGCGGATGCCGCGTCTGTCAGCTCAGCAAAATTGAGCAGGGGGCGCCTGCAGGATTGATGCGTGAGAGAACTACCGAAGGTCCATGGACAGTGGTGGCTGCCGACGTCATGGGTCCTTTCCCCCCCAGCAAAGGCCGAAACCGATATATAGTAGTTTTCCAGGACCTTTTCACCAAATTCATCGAAGCCAAACCCCTCAGGACGGCGACCGGACCAACCATTGTCACGGCATTGGAAACGCTGGTGTTAAACCGCTGGGGTTGCCCACGCTATTTACTCACCGACAATGGCACTGAGTTCGTCAACAAACACATGACGACGCACCTCGGACAGTACGGAATTCGACAGACCACTATCCCTCCCTATCACGCTCAAGCCAATCCCGTTGAACGCGCAAATCGAACCCTCAAGACAATGATAATTTCGTACGTGGGTGACGATCATCAGAACTGGGACGTACATCTTCCCGAGCTATGCTTCGCCCTTAACACGGCAGTGCAGAGCTCTACCCATATGACCCCAGCATTCCTTAATTTCGGACGAAACCCTAGACCCGCGAAAAGCATCCTCAACGAACTCCCACCCCCACCCGCGGAGAACAGAACCGACCCCGCAGTCTGGAACGACCGCATGAAACGACTACCGCTTATTCACGACTGGGTTCGCAAAAATTTGTCGAACGCAAAGAGAAAACAAGCACATTATTACAATCGCGGAAGGACAGACCGCGAATTCCAAATCGGAGATTTAGTACGTCGAAAAAACCGAGTTTTATCCTCAGCCCTCCAGAACTACGCCGCAAAACTAGCCCCCAGGTACCGCGGACCCTACACGGTCACCAAGAAAATATCCCCCGTCATATATGAAATCCATGACACGCTACGAAACAAATACCCGAGGGTACACGTGAAAGACTTAGTCCCCTACCGACAGCCGTATGACCCGACGGAAATGCCATCGCCAAGCCCAGTAACCAACCAGCGGACTATTCTCATCGACGACCCCCCGTTTCAGAATGGCAGGACGTGCTCGCCTTCCATGGAGGACAGTTCACCCAGGTCGGGGAGGATTGCGGACGGAGCTGGCCCGTCTGGGAACGATAGGGTACCAATCTCTCCGGCCCCTATCGGACCCCCCCCCCCGAACGTGGGGATCACCCGGCGCCATCGACGCAGCCAGGAAGTTCGCCCAGCAGCACTCACCGTGGCTCCTGCAGGGCCTAGATACCACCTCCGTCAGCGGCCTAAGGCCCCGTAATCCGACTCCTGACAACACCAGCGACGAGACTTCCGAGGCGTCAGCCACCACCGACCGAGCAGAGCTCGACGACCTCGACGACGAAGAAATTGGCGACATCGTCGACAAAGCATTCGACAACGTCGACGACGAGATCTTCGGCGATAATCACGAAGTGGCACGGAGCGACAGCAGTGACGATCAAAGCGGCGATTTCGACGAGGGCGAGATCACCGCCACTGCTTCAACCCAACTAAGCCGGTTCACGATGTCACCCTCGAAACTTCAGTCAGCACCACCCCCCCGGATCTTCCCGTGCATGGCTGCCACTCCTCTCACTTCCCGTAGTCCCCAGCACACCAATCCCATCCGACCCAAGCAGCCCCCTCCTCGCTACCAGCCAACCAACCCTATCCATCCGCAAATTCCCACCCCTCGTTACCCACCGAAAGTTACCCCGAATCCCCAACCGTCTCACCTCGCTCCTCAAAGGCAAACCCAAGGAATCCCCTCACTAATGACCCTGAAAATACCCGCTCCCTGGGGTTGCCCCGCCGTAACCCGCACCCCCCTCCGCTAGTCCCAAACCTATCTACCCTCCCCACCGCGCTGCCACCACGGCCAGTACTGTACCGGTGCTGGAATTGTGGGGAACCCCACCACTATGCCGAGCGATGCCCGCATCGACTCCGCAAGCGGTACGAGTAGGCGATCGTAGCCGCCCTCCCCTCCTCCCACCACGTTCCTTTTGATCCCGCGACCAGTCCCTTTCGTTTTTTTTTGTTGTTTTGGCTGTTTTTCTTAGCCTCGCCGTCAGTCGTCATTCACCCCTTTTTTGTGTTTTTTTTTTTTTTTTGTTCGTTTACTCAGGGTTGGACGAATTTCCCAACCCACGTTACCCGACTACGGCACCGAACATAACTGTTCAATCCTTCATTCCGCCTCACTCCATCCCGACTTCCTTTCACTCGTCCCCCCCGTAATCATACCCCTTCATTCCGTTTTTTTTGTTACCTCGTTTTATTTTTTTTTTACTCTGGAGCTGGATGACTTACCCAGCCCAGGGGGGGTACTTGGGTACCGCAGGGTTTCCGGCAGTGACCGGGGCCATATCGGCGAAGGGCAAAGGAGTGAACAGAGCACACAGATTGAAAGGTTCCTATTAATCATAAGAGACATTTTTTTTAATTTCATTTTCTTTGTTATCCTTTCATAATCACTGAAAGAAGAAAAAAGAAATAAACATACACTTTTGTTAGAATCGACATAAGACCGGTATTAAGAATTCAATTATTACCTCCCCCGACAAACCCGCGTGATGTGTCACGCAGCCCATCCCAATCCTTCCCCACTACCCCCCCCCCCCCAAGGCCCAGAATGAATGTGCTCAGGTCGTCCAGAGACGAACCTTCGGCAAGTGGGGGGGAGTTGTGACGTGGCGGTCACAATTTTCCCCCAGCCCGGCTCGAAGGCCGCCACTCACCACACCGGGACGAACATTATAACACTTTTACCGGCGCACTACTAGTAATTAAATTTATCATCATTGATTTTCCCCCACCCACCCGGACGATCCTTACACCCCTAAACTCGTATTTACTATCGTCACCGATAACCGGAACATCCAGCGCAACGACAGCGTCAACCGTCTCCATGGCAACACCTCACCGCAGCGACTCCCTCCACACCCACCGAACAGCTGACATAATCGTCGCGTAACGGGGCCCGCAGATTATCGATTATCGCACGGGAGGCGCCACCCGACGGCTAGACGACTGTAATTATCGACGTATCGACCGGGGACTAGCGCCACTCAACCGCAGCAACCACCATGATTATCGATCGCGACCAGTGCAAGCTAGAGTCACTAGCCGCACACCGGTGAGCTTACATGGAAACGAGTCTGGACAACCACGAGCCACGGCCAATCAGAAGCCACTATTCCCACGATTTTCCCCAGTATTCCTCCAATCCCGCGACGGAATAAGAACACCCGTCCCTCACATGTAATCCATCCTCGTAATTCCCCCAGCAAGTCCTCCAATCCCGCGGCGGAATAGAAACACCCATCCCTCACACGTAATCCATCCTCGTAATCCCCCCAGTAAGCCACTAGCGCTCGACCAACCAGAAGCCGCAGCGGAAGGCCCTGCCATCGAGATCCGCCAATGACACCGCCCCCTCGACACCAATCACGATCGATCTCACGATCGATGAAGAAGACGAAGACGACGGCCATTTTTTCTTCACTTCGAGCCGAGCGTTAACCAAGCATAGAGTGTGTCTGAGCGAGCCACGATCCGTTTTTTCTGTTATTTGGACGTTACCCTGTCGTTTCGGCACAATCGTGTGCATTGTGTGAGCGTGGTGTGCATAGTATCGGCGCCTTCTCCCGCATTTGTGAGCGTCGTCGTCGGAAAACCGAGAATTAGCGCCGCGTAAATCGTGATTGCCGTGGACACGACCGATTACGGTATTACGAGTGCACAGAGTACGAACGAGTGAGTACCCCTTAAGTTTTCCATCCCTCCCATCCCCTTGATTTGTCCCAATTGCCCCAAAAGAATTGCGTGATAATTATTCTCTCTTTTTTTTTTTTTTTGTTGTACACCGGCATTTATAAGTAATAAGCGAGACGCCACGTGTGAGCGCTCGCCATTTTGTACCGGCGTTTGTGCCGTTGCCTGTACGATAAATTTCGATCGCCGTCGTCTTTTCTTCGTTTGCGCGAGTGAGTGGCGGTGATAATTTAATCGATAGTGAATAGGACCGCGTTTATAAAATTATTAGCGTTTTCAGTCGCGGATTTGTTTTATTTCTTTATTTTTCTTGTGTGTCGAGGTCTTACCGATAAGAGCCGACGTCCAGTGTCCCCACCCCTCCTGATCCGTCCATGTTCGCCACTGGTTAGCCGAGTTTTATATTTCTTATCCGAGTCATTCTTTTTGGAAATGGTTTGCATTTTTCCGAATAATTAACTGCGGTGTCACTACCGATAAAGTGACTGGCGCCCAAATAAAATTAGCTTCAGTAAGTCGCAGTGCCTTCGTTTCTTTGGATTTTTTCATTGTTCGCTATAACTCTAAAATAATCGCAACCGGCCAGCTGTCCCGTCTATACCTTACTCCCCCCTCTCTTCCCCTCCCTTCCTCCCGCCTAGTAACCTAGCAAGGGCCGATCGTACGGCACCATCCCTTTTTTTTTGCGTCATCACACTATTTTATTTTAAGCGCGTCTGGAATATTTTCTTTAGTTCCGATATTTTTTTTTTGTATAAGAACCCTCGACCATAGGGCTGATTTTGCGTCATTTATTCAATTTATTTATTTTCTTCTATTTCACTCGCGTTTAATTTCACTTTATTTTCGACTGTTTCCTCGATTATTGGAGGCCGACGTTGCGCGATTTCCTTCTTTTTTTTTTGCGTTTCGATATTATTTGACTTTAGTTTATCTTTCGTTCTTTTGAGATTTTCGTGCGAGAACCCTGACGTACAGGGCTGGCGGTGCGCTATTTATTCTTTTGTTTCTTTCACACGAGCACTTTATTTTTTTTTATTCTACCTTTTTTTTTGCATTTATTAATTTTTTTTTCTTATATCATTACTCTGAATTTTTGTCGGCATTGTTTTTATCGATACCATCTGATCGAACCTCGGAGCGAGGCAGACATCACTTCTGCGGAATCCATTCCTAGTTATTAAATACCGATTTATTTTTCATTACTTGGGTTTTCTTTTTATTTTTTTTGTCCTTCCTTTTTTTTGTCCCTCACCCACTCTCCCCTTTTACCCCCACCCCACTAGTCGCAGATCACACTCTCTATCTCTCTATCTCTCTATCTCTCTATCTCTCTATCACTCTATCTCTCTATCTCTCTATCTCTCTATCTCTCTATCTCTCTATCTCTCTATCTCTCTACCTCTCTATCTCTCTATCTCTCTATCTCTCTATCTCTCTATCTCTCTATCTCTCTATCTCTCTATCTCTCTATCTCTATATCTCTCTATCTCTCTATCTCTCTATCTCTCTATCTCTCTATCTCTCTATCTCTCTATCTCTCTATCTCTCTATCTCTCTATCTCTCTATCTCTCTATCTCTCTATCTCTCTATCTCTCTATCTCTCTATCTCTCTATCTCTCTATCTCTCTATCTCTCTATCTCTCTATCTCTCTATCTCTCTATCTCTTTATCTCTCTAACTCTCTATCTCTCTATCTCTCTATCTCTCTATCTCTTTATCTCTCTATCTCTCTATCTCTCTATCTCTCTATCTCTCTATCTCCCTATCTCTCTATCTCTCTATCTCTCTATCTCTATATCTCACTATCTCACTATCTCTCTATCTCTCTATCTCTCTATCTCTCTATCTCTCTATCTCTCTATCTCTCTATCTCTCTATCTCTCTATCTCTCTATCTCTCTATCTCTCTATCTCTCTATCTCTCTATCTCTCTATCTCTCTATCTCTCTATCTCTCTATCTCTCTATCTCTCTATCTCTCTATCTCTCTATCTCTCTATCTCTCTATCTCTCTATCTCTCTATCTCTCTATCTCTCTATCTCTCTATCTCTCTATCTCTCTATCTCTCTATCTCTCCATCTCTCTATCTCTCTATCTCTCTATCTCTCTATCTCTCTATCTCTCTATCTCTCTATCTCTCTATCTCTTTATCTCTCTATCTCTCTATCTCTCTATTTCTCTATCTCTCTATCTCTCTATCTCTCTATCTCTCTATCTCTCTATCTCTCTATCTCTCTATCTCTCTATCTCTCTATCTCTCTATCTCTCTATCTCTCTATCTCTCTATCTCTCTATCTCTCTATCTCTCTATCTCTCTATCTCTCTATCTCTCCATCTCTCTATCTCTCTATCTCTCTATCTCTCTATGTCTCTATGTCTCTATCTCTCTATCTCTCTATCTCTCTATCTCTCTATCTCTCTATCTCTTTATCTCTCTTCTTCTCTATCTCTCTATCTGTCCATCTCTCTATCTCTCTATCCTTCTATCTCTCTATCTCTCTATCTCTCTATCTTTCTATCTTTCTATCTCTCAATCTCTCTATCTCTCTATCTCTCTATCTCTCTATCTCTCTATCTCTCTATCTCTCGATCTCTCTATCTCTCTATCTCTCTATCTCTCTATCTCTTTATCTCTCTATCTCTCTATCTCTCTATCTCTCTATCTCTCTATCTCTCTATCTCTCTATCTCTCTATCTCTCTATCTCTCTATCTCTCTATCTCTCTATCTCTCTATCTCTCTATCTCTCTATCTCTCTATCTCTCTATCTCTCTATCTCTCTATCTCTCTATCTCTCTATCTCTCTATCTCTCTATCTCTCTATCTCTCTATCTCTCTATCTCTCTATCTCTCTATCTCTCTATCTCTCTATCTCTCTATCTCTCTATCTCTCTATCTCTCTATCTCTCTATCTCTCTATCTCTCTATCTCTCTATCTCTCTATCTCTCTATGTCTCTATGTCTCTATCTCTCTATCTCTCTATCTCTCTATCTCTCTATCTCTCTTCTTCTCTATCTTTCTTCTTCTCTATCTCTCTATCTGTCCATCTCTCTATCTCTCTATCTTTCTATCTCTCTATCTCTCTATCTCTCTATCTTTCTATCTTTCTATCTCTCAATCTCTCTATCTCTCTATCTCTCTATCTCTCTATCTCTCTATCTCTCTATCTCTCTATCTCTCTATCTCTCTATCTCTCTATCTCTCTATCTCTCTATCTCTCTATCTCTCTATCTCTCTATCTCTCTATCTCTCTATCTCTCTATCTCTCTATCTCTCTATCTCTCTATCTCTCTATCTCTCTATCTCTCTATCTCTCTATCTCTCTATCTCTCTATCTCTCTATCTCTCTATCTCTCTATCTCTCTATCTCTCTATCTCTCTATCTCTCTATCTCTCTATCTCTCTATCTCTCAATCTCTCTATCTCTCTATCTCTCTATCTCTCTATCTCTCTATCTCTCTATCTCTCTATCTCTCTATCTCTCTATCTCTCTATCTCTCTATCTCTCTATCTCTCTATCTCTCTATCTCTCTATCTCTCTATCTCTCTATCTCTCTATCTCTCTATCTCTCTATCTCTCTATCTCTCTATCTCTCTATCTCTCTATCTCTCTATCTCTCTATCTCTCTATCTCTCTATCTCGCTATCTCTCTATCTCTCTATCTCTCTATCTCTCTATCTCTCTATCTCTCTATCTCTCTATCTCTCTATCTCTCTATCTCTCTATCTCTCTATCTCTCTATCTCTCTATCTCTCTATCTCTCTATCTCTCTTTCTCTCTATCTCTCTATCTCTCTATCTCTCTATCTCTCTATCTCTCTATCTCTCTATCTCTCTATCTTTCTATCTCTCTATCTCTCTATCTCTCTATCTCTTTATCTCTCTATCTCTCTATCTCTCTATCTCTCTATCTCTCTATCTCTCTATCTCTCTATCTCTCTATCTCTCTATCTCTCTATCTCTCTATCTCTCTATCTCTCTATCTCTCTATCTCTCTATCTCTCTATCTCTCTATCTCTCTATCTCTCTATCTCTCTATGTCTCTATCTTTCGATCTCTCTATCTCTCTATCTCTCTATCTCTCTATCTCTCTATCTCTCTATCTCTCTATCTTTCTATCTCTCTATCTCTCTATCTCTCCATCTCTCTATCTCTCTATCTCTCTATCTCTCTATCTCTTTATCTCTCTATCTCTCTATCTCTCTATTTCTCTATCTCTCTATCTCTCTATCTCTCTATCTCTCTATCTCTCTATCTCTCTATCTCTCTATCTCTCTATCTCTCTATCTCTCTATCTCTTATCTCTCTATCTCTCTATCTCTCTATTTCTCTATCTCTCTATCTCTCTATCTCTCTATCTCTCTATCTCTCTATCTCTCTATCTCTCTATCTCTCTATCTCTCTATCTCTCTATCTCTCTATCTCTCTATCTCTCTATCTCTCTATCTCTCTATCTCTCCATCTCTCTATCTCTCTTCTTCTCTATCTCTCTTCTTCTCTATCTCTCTATCTGTCCATCTCTCCATCTCTCTATCCTTCTATCTCTCTATCTCTCTATCTCTCTATCTTTCTATCTTTCTATCTCTCAATCTCTCTATCTCTCTATCTCTCTATCTCTCTATCTCTCTATCTCTCTATCTCTCGATCTCTCTATCTCTCTATCTCTCTATCTCTCTATCTCTCTATCTCTCTATCTCTCTATCTCTCTATCTCTCTATCTCTCTATCTCTCTATCTCTCTATCTCTCTATCTCTCTATCTCTCTATCTCTCTATCTCTCTATCTCTCTATCTCTCTATCTCTCTATCTCTCTATCTCTCTATCTCTCTATCTCTCTATCTCTCTATCTCTCTATCTCTCTATCTCTCTATCTCTCTATCTCTCTATCTCTCTATCTCTCTATCTCTCTATCTCTCTATCTCTCTATCTCTCTATCTCTCTATCTCTCTATCTCTCTATCTCTCTATCTCTCTATCTCTCTATCTCTCTATCTCTCTATCTCTCTATCTCTCTATCTCTCTATCTCTCCATCTCTCTATCTCTCTATCTCTCTATCTCTCTATCTCTCTATGTCTCTATCTCTCTATCTCTCTATCTCTCTATCTCTCTTCTTCTCTATCTTTCTTCTTCTCTATCTCTCTATCTGTCCATCTCTCTATCTCTCTATCTTTCTATCTTTCTATCTCTCTATCTCTCTATCTTTCTATCTTTCTATCTTTCTATCTCTCAATCTCTCTATCTCTCTATCTCTCTATCTCTCTATCTCTCTATCTCTCGATCTCTCTATCTCTCTATCTCTCTATCTCTCTATCTCTCTATCTCTCTATCTCTCTATCTCTCTATCTCTCTATCTCTCTATCTCTCTATCTCTCTATCTCTCTATCTCTCTATCTCTCTATCTCTCTATCTCTCTATCTCTCTATCTCTCTATCTCTCTATCTCTCTATCTCTCTATCTCTCTATCTCTCTATCTCTCTATCTCTCTATCTCTCTATCTCTCTATCTCTCTATCTCTCTATCTCTCTATCTCTCTATCTCTCTATCTCTCTATCTCTCTATCTCTCTATCTCTCTATCTCTCTATCTCTCTATCTCTCTATCTCTCTATCTCTCTATCTTCTATCTCTCTATCTCTCTATCTCTCTATCTCTCTATCTCTCTATCTCTCTATCTCTCTATCTCTCTATCTCTCTATCTCTCTATCTCTCTATCTCTCTATCTCTCTATCTCTCTATCTCTCTATCTCTCTATCTCTCTATCTCTCTATCTCTCTATCTCTCTATCTCTCTATCTCTCTATCTCTCTATCTCTCTATCTCTCTATCTCTCTATCTCTCTATCTCTCTATCTCTCTATCCCTCTATCTCTCTATCTCTCTATCTCTCTATCTCTCTATCTCTCTATCTCTCTATCTCTCTATCTCTCTATCTCTCTATCTCTCTATCTCTCTATCTCTCTATCTCTCCATCTCTTTATCTCTCTATCTCTCTATCTCTCTATTTCTCTATCTCTCTATCTCTCTATCTCTCTATCTCTCTATCTCTCTATCTCTCTATCTCTCTATCTCTCTATCTCTCTATCTCTCTATCTCTCTATCTCTCTATCTCTCTATCTCTCTATCTCTCTATTTCTCTATCTCTCTATCTCTCTATCTCTCTATCTCTCTATCTCTCCATCTCTCTATCTCTCTATCTCTCTATCTCTCTATGTCTCTATCTCTCTATCTCTCTATCTCTCTATCTCTTTATCTCTCTTCTTCTCTATCTCTCTTCTTCTCTATCTCTCTATCTGTCCATCTCTCTATCTCTCTATCTTTCTATCTCTCTATCCCTCTATCTCTCTATCTTTCTATCTTTCTATCTTTCTATCTCTCAATCTTTCTATCTCTCTATCTCTCTATCTCTATCTCTCTATCTCTCTATCTCTCGATCTCTCTATCTCTCTATCTCTCTATCTCTCTATCTCTCTATCTCTCTATCTCTCTATCTCTCTATCTCTCTATCTCTCTATCTCTCTATCTTTCTATCTCTCTATCTCTCTATCTCTCTATCTCTCTATCTCTCTATCTCTCTATCTCTCTATCTCTCTATCTCTCTATCTCTCTATCTCTCTATCTCTCTATCTCTCTATCTTTCTATCTCTCTATCTCTCTATCTCTCTATCTCTCTATCTCTCTATCTCTCTATCTCTCTATCTCTCTATCTCTCTATCTCTCTATCTCTCTATCTCTCTATCTCTCTATCTCTCTATCTCTCTATCTCTCTATCTCTCTATCTCTCTATCTCTCTATCTCTCTATCTCTCTATCTCTCTATCTCTTTATTTCTCTATCTCTCTATCTCTCTATCTCTCTATCTCTCTATCTCTCTATCTCTCTATCTCTCTATCTCTCTATCTCTCTATCTCTCTATCTCTCTATCTCTCTATCTCTCTATCTCTCTATCTCTCTATCTCTCTATCTCTCTATCTCTCTAATCTCTCTATCTCTCTATCTCTCTATCTCTCTATCTCTCTATCTCTCTATCTCTCTATCTCTCTATCTCTCTATCTCTCTATCTTTCTATCTCTCTATCTCTCTATCTCTCTATCTCTCTATCTCTCTATCTCTCTATCTCTCTATCTCTCTATCTCTTTATCTCTCTATCTCTCTATCTCTCTATCTCTCTATCTCTCTATCTCTCTATCTCTCTATCTCTCTATCTCTCTATCTCTTTATCTCTCTATCTCTCTATCTCTCTATCTCTCTATCTCCCTATCTCTCTATCTCTCTATCTCTCTATCTCTATATCTCACTATCTCTCTATCTCTCTATCTCTCTATCTCTCTATCTCTATATCTCTCTATCTCTCTATCTCTCTATCTCTCTATCTCTCTATCTCTCTATCTCTCTATCTCTCTATCTCTCTATTTCTCTATCTCTCTATCTCTCTATCTCTCTATCTCTTTATCTCTCTATCTCTCTATCTCTCTATCTCTCTATCTCTCTATCTCTCTATCTCTATCTCTCTATCTCTCTATCTCTCGATCTCTCTATCTCTCTATCTCTCTATCTCTCTATCTCTCTATCTCTCTATCTCTCTATCTCTCTATCTCTCTATCTCTCTATCTCTCTATCTCTCTATCTCTCTATCTCTCTATCTCTCTATCTCTCTATCTCTCTATCTCTCTATCTCTCTATCTCTCTATCTCTCTATCTCTCTATCTCTCTATCTCTCTATCTCTCTATCTCTCTATCTCTCTATCTCTCTATCTCTCTATCTCTCTATCTCTCTATCTCTCTATCTCTCTATCTCTCTATCTCTCTATCTCTCTATCTCTCTATCTCTCTATCTCTCTATTTCTCTATCTCTCTATCTCTCTATCTCTCTTATCTCTCTATCTCTCTATCTCTCTATCTCTCTATCTCTCTATCTCTCTATCTCTCTATCTCTCTATCTCTCTATCTCTCTATCTCTCTATCTCTCTATCTCTCTATATCTCTATCTCTCTATCTCTCTATCTCTCTATCTCTCTATCTCTCTATCTCTCTATCTCTCTATCTCTCTATCTCTCTATCTCTCTATCTCTCTATCTCTCTATCTCTCTATCTCTCTATCTCTCTATCTCTCTATCTCTCTATCTCTCTATCTCTCTATCTCTCTATCTCTCTATCTCTCTATCTCTCTATCTCTCTATCTCTTTATCTCTCTATCTCTCTATCTCTCTATCTCTCTATCTCCCTATCTCTCTATCTCTCTATCTCTCTATCTCTATATCTCACTATCTCTCTATCTCTCTATCTCTCTATCTCTCTATCTCTCTATCTCTCTATCTCTCTATCTCTC